>WBND01000225.1:0-26996 GCA_013398595.1 Tychaedon coryphoeus | reverse complement strand
CTGGGAGTGTGCCTTTGTCTAGTGTGCTAGACAGACCTCTCTAAGTCAGAGAAAGAATTCCTTAGATAAGAAAGAATAAACAACCTTGAAAACGTCAGAAAACAGCCTGTGACTGCTTCTTTGGTGCCTGAGCTGGGAAAACACGAACTCTAAACCACCTAAATGTCCTGCTGTGGGTGAACTCAGGCTCAAGAGACACCCCAGGCAGCGACAAGTACCTGCATTCTCATGCTCTGAGGTTTAAGTGTTGCCTGCAAAACACCTCAAAGTAGCGTGAAGTCTGTCTCCAACTAGGCACATACCATTTAATCACTGTACTTGCCATGGGAAGTGGTGGAATCCACAGAAAATTAGGCAGCTGGTCAGAATATGCAGGAATAATCATAGAAGAACAGGACAGTTTAGGTTGGAAGGGACCTTAAAGACCGTGTCATTCCCACCCACTCTGCCATAGGCAGGGACGCCTTGCACTCAACCAACTTGCTCAAAGCCACACCCAACCTGGCCTAGATGTACATGATGGTAAATATTGACTTTTGTCTAGAATGTCAGGTGCCTTCCAAAGTTGCTCTTTTTTTTTTTTTTTTTTTTTTTCCTTCTGAGTATTTATGCCAGTGGTTCCCAACTTTACTGTCCAAAATGCAGCAATGCTGAGAGAGCAACACATTGTGTGCCATCTCCCACTTTGAGCTCTGTATGCCTGGGGACCTCAAGAAGCAGGGGATCCCACAGCTACTGAAGGATCTTGTGGTGAGCCTAATGCCTCCAATTCCAGGGATGGGGATTGCTTTCTACATGAGTAATGTTATTTGTTTGCACCAGAGCTCTGGCTGATACACAAAAGAAAACAGGTACTTCTTTGTCTTTAAACCTCTGTAGTTGGTCTCCCCACCTCTGCACCCAGAAAGTTCTTATTGAAATGCTACGTCACCAGATATTTGTCTTGGTCTTCTCTGGCGGAGGAAAACGTACATACCCCATTTTTCTTCTGTGTTTGGTCACAAAATCTTGTGATCTGTTTCATGAAGCCTTTCAAAGCAGGGAGTTTTGTAGGCTTTGTACAGCTATTGGAGCTATTATCTAGTTTGTTTTGTTTTGCTGATGGGGATTTGGCTAGATTATCTCTCCTTATCACATAAACCCTAACTGTACATTTTCTATGCATGACTGATATGGTGATATATCATCCTACAAAAGCTGGAAAACAGTGCTTTTTGACTTTGCCCTGAGCAAACAGACCTTCCTAAAAATGAAGCTTTGCCTCTGTGAATGCTGCTTGAGTATTTCCTTTGTAAAATAATACTGTGCATGAGTTACAAGCTCTGTAGTTGTGTATTGCACTTTTCCTCTACAATCTCCTTGAGGAAATAGCAATGGTTAAGTGTTCATTTCTTTTACAGAGTGTAGATCTGATTATTTTCCAGGCAATTCAGAGTTTTTTACTGAGGTCTTCTCTGCTAGTCACAGGCAGTGAATGGAGCAAAATTGTGGAAGGTATCATGTATACAGCTAATGGAGAAATGATTTAAGGAAGAAGTCACTTTTGTATGCAGACATTGTATCCAGATGTAGTGGGGATTATACAGATTTGTATGGGCTTCTACATTTAATTAAAAATACTGCTAAAATGTGATGGTGGGCACACATATGCAAATGAACCGAAGTAATGTTTTTTTTTAACTTTTTTTTCAGGGCAAAGATTAAGTAGGGCTACTGCTTCACCAGAGCATTTCTTGAGACCATTATGCCCATCTTGCCCACCTGTAGTCAATGGCACTACTCATGCAATAGCTCTAGTGATTTCAATAATGTATATATTTGCCACCAGTATACGGAGAAATTAGAGTAGCAGAAAAAAGCTGTGGCAGCACAAAGAGAAAAGAGTCTTTAAATATGATTAAATAGAATATGGGTTAATTCTGAGCTTCCTGAGTTGGTGCATATACAAAGACTACTTTTACTTTTAGGGAAGTGTGTCCTTTTCACACAACTGAATGAAATCAGAGTGGCAGATCAAATGATTTTTCATGCTGAATTCAAAAGCAGGAAGAAACAACCTTAAGAAAATGAAATGAATGGAAAATAAAGTCCATTCTCAATATGCAAAAGAGAAGATTCTCCATATGGAGGGCTCATACTGTGGGAATGCTTATGTTCTTCCTGGAATGGCTATGTGGAAGTAAAAAGGAGGAGCGTGGCTTTAAACCATCAGGAATCTTCAAAGCAAATAATCAGCTGGGAAACTGAGCAACGAGTTGGTGGTGGCAAGTAGTAAAAATCTTTGAAGAGCTCCAGTCCTCCTCCGGTTACAGAGGAAGTTGTGTAGTTTAATCATCAGCAGATGTTTCCCATAAAATCCCACTCTCAGTTATGCACTCAACCATCTGAAACAGTCCCAGGCCCCTCATATGTCTTGATTACATGAAATTTTTCTATGATTTTCCAAATTCATGCCAACATATCCACCCTTTTGCCATTTGGAAAATGGGAACTGCAGCAATTGCTGTAAAAAAAAGTGATGAATGAAGGTAAAGTTTGTGTTCAGTGCTAGTTTCCTCCAAGAGGTTTTGAAACGTTTTTATTACTATTGCTGAAGCACTTTCAGCAATGTAGAATGTTATGCTCATTCTCTGGGTCTCACAGTCCACATCCCTTAACTCAGGGACAATCAAATGTGAAAATCTTTGGCAAAAGCAGAGAAAGAGAGCTTCCAGAGAAAGAAAGCTACTGTAGTTCTTTTTAAAGTATCAACTCTTCATCATGTATCAATGGTGGCTGAAGCTGAGGCAAGATCAAGGCTCTCCTACCTCCTACCTATGTTCTCCCTCTGCACCAGCTGGTGTGGGTGATCTGTTTGGGTATGACCTGGGTGAGCTGGTCAAACATTTGTATTTGTGCACGTGTGTGTAAAAGAAATAGTTGAAAGGGAGGAAAGCTCAGTCCTCACCATTTCCTTTAGTGGACAGAGAAAGCAAAGCCAAATTTAAACCTATTTAGTGGTGCAGTACTGATAGAGGAATGCAAGGAAATGGTTCCAGTACATTGGCCCACACTGACCTTCTGGGAAAATACTGTGGGTTTTATAGTTGTTACTCTAAGAAAAATGTGGAAAACCTGTGTAGTTTGTCCTGATTAGACAAGAAGCTGCCACCTTCAGGGAGGGGCCTCAGTCTAGACAGATGGTTGACTCTTCTCCAGTGCTGTGATCTCACTCCTGATCTGTGACCAAGCCCACCTTCTGCACATGGGAGTGCAGAGTGGAGAGGGGCAACAGAGGTCTCAAATGATGGTCACAGTCCTGAGGGTCATGCTCTGTCCATGGCCAGAAAAAATGGTGGTTACCATGAATCAAACTTGACAAGGAAGTACCCAGGTTTTCCCAAAAATGGCTAAGAGGACATCCGGAAAAAGAACAAGTACTGAAGAAAAAATTACACTTTGGAGCTGTTGGACTTTAAGTTGCATCACAGAATAAAACTGTGTCCTAAAAGAAACTTGAATGCAGTTGGGATATATTCTGAACTTGGAAAACAGTTGGCTAATTAAAGGCAAGAAATTAGGAAGAGAAGACATGGAATAATATTTGAGGAAAGTAAGCCTCTCCTCAGTTCTGTGTGAAGGCTTTATGAGGCATTAGCTTTGTGTTAAGTTTACAGGCCCCTTTTCTCCTGCAAAGATGATCTTTCCTCTGTGAAGCAATAAGCTATTAAGAATGAGTTTCATATTCATCCTCCTGATTCATATCACACACTTGTGTTCATTGTAGAAGGCAAGTTAAGCCCCTTTTGGAGAGTGCCCTATATAATTTTATAGTCACCTGCTGAAGGAACATAACTCTGTGTAATTTGTATTGCAAAGCTTACCTAATGTGTAACACTGGGTACGCTTGCAAAGCTGTCTGTAGGAGAGCTGCCATGGTGGTTCAGCAGTGTTAGCTGAACCTCTGGTTTTGGGAGGTGGCCTGGTTAGGCTGTGTTGTGTTCAGAGAGTAGAGATGCTCACAAGATGTCTCCAGAGGCAGATTTTCACAGAGGTGTTCTCGCACCACATTTTCATGTGTGCATCTGGCTGCATCAGTCACTCAGAGAAGGGAGACTGAAAGGAGTGCTGATTTGTATATTCAAGATGAACTGATTTCTGGAAGTTACATTTTAGTCCCAAAGACTAAACTGTCTGCTGTATTTTATCTATATGCTTTATTTTCTTTAGCAGCAAGCTATTGCAGCAATGTCTTCAGATCCTTGTTGACTTTTCATGCATGTTCTTTCTTATTTGTTCCAGTTAGCAATAAGTCTCCCAGATAAGAAGCATTGCCATTTAACTCCCTGAAGACCAGGCTTTTCTGGTCTGAAACACTGGAGTTTATTAACTTCGAAGATTCATAAGCTAACATTCATTCTAGCACATCTCATAGTATTTGGCTAGTACTTCTTTAATAGAAAATGAACCACATGTTCCATCCTTGTATTTTTCTGAGCCTCAGTAAGTCCTCATTTCTTTCTGTTTGTTAATTGTATTTAGCTAATTGACAATGATATTAATTGTATTGAAAATGGGAAGTGTTTTATGTGACAACACAGTTGCATATGCACGTTTCAGATATTGCAGAGGAACAGTTCCTTTGACAGACATAATCTCTAATTCTGTGTAATCTGTAGCTTTAAAGATAATCTCTTGTATGGTTCTCCAAAATAATTTAGGGATTCATCTCTACTCAATAGATACCTACAACCAAGCTCATTACCCTGGGTTGCCCTTATAGTTACTGAAATGCTTGTGTAGTCCATGTTTCTTGTGAACAAACATGGACTCTGCTTAGGCTGGGATGAATTTCCCTCTGACTATCAAATGAGTCTGCAACGTGCTTGCACTTTAATGTCTGTGTTTGATCAAGTAAAGCTTGCCTTAGTTGCTTGCTAGTTTGCTTAGAATTGCAAAATGTTACAGAGTAGATGGTGTCCCTAATGGGACAGCATATCTGTACCTCCTGGTTGCTGGATACAGAATAGGCTTAGAAGTGGATGGATTATCATCTTACTCTGTCTTCAGACTAAATATCTCTCCACTCATTTTCTCTCTTTTTGAACTTGGATTCTTTTTATTGCTATTCTCTGCACTTTGTTCAAAGGTCCAGTGAAGTACGGAGTGAAAACTGGAGAGAACAGACTAGCTGAAGCCATTTCCATGGGATGTGTTTTCAGGGAGTATATTGCTGCTTGTGTCTCCTGCTCCTCTTTCCCTTGCTCACATCTGGCTTATTTTCAGACTGTGATCCACTACAGTGTATAGACTGTTTTTCCAAAACCACATTGTGAGTGGTTGCTGCCCTTTTGTGTAAGTGCTGTTGATTACTCCTTCCCAAGTGCTATGCATCACCCTGCTGACAATAGAATATCCCCCACTCCCTCTCCCAGCACATTTCTCCAATTTTCAAGGCGATTTTCAATACTGATCCTGTTGTCCAGTGGAATGGCAGCTCCTTCCAGCATAGCATCATAGTGTCATTGCAAACTGCCAGCCTTCATCCAGGTCTTTAGCAGTGGTGAGTCCTACAAGACCTAAAAGGCCAACCTTTGCTGAACAGCATGGAATACACCCTACTTATTGTCCACAAGCCATTTTTTTCTCATAGCGAGAACCTTCATTGTACAGAGGCTGAAAATCCAGATGTGGTGGGATGGCAGCTGTGGGGGCAGAGGGAGGCCAACATCCAAGATCAGTTTTGTCATGCTGGGGTGTGGTTCCTATAGCTGAGCCAAGGCCTTCCTGTACCTGTAAAGACCTGAAGAAAGTCATTCCTGTACAATTCTGGTGTCAAGTGAAGTCAGATGTTGGTCATGGAATTTAATTTTGCATGGAGAAGTTCCTGAAACAAGATAGGAAAATGAGGGTCATTAAATGTTAAAGCTCCAGCTGTTTTTTCCAGATCTGATCTTGGGTACAGGCACAATTACAATTAATCATTTTCATTTTGAATATTTCTATTCCACTGCAGTCTGGGAAAAGTCAAATCATAGCATGTTTCTAAATTACCATATTTTGACTTAGATCCACCTTTTAACAGAAAAGATATATTAAATAATGTGTCAAGTAGAAAGCATCATATCATACATAGGGCAAAGGAGGACTCAGAAAATGGGGTCTCCAGGAACACCCCACACCCTAGCTCTGGAATCTGCTAACTGGAAGCAAAATGTGATTCCTTTCTGCAGAGAATATGTGCTACAAATATATTTATTTCTGAGTAACTTGTGTTTTTTTGTTGGGAATTTTTGAGCAGATAGGTTTCTAATTCAATTTTATGTAAATCTTTTAGAATACTTTATTGACAAAAAACATCCTTGCATGACTGAATTAGTTTAATTAAAAATGATGCAAATTGCCAATTCTAATAATAATTTAAATCAGTAAGTGGACAGCCTTGATTTAAATTATCTATTATTACCTAGTTTTCAACTTATGATCGTGATTATTTTACCAAAGATAGCTTAGTCCTTTACTGGCAAAGAACATGAAAACTTCTTGATTGGAGAAAGAATGTGTTTGTAGAATAAATCTGGCATTTTTCTGCTAACCAAGACAACATTTGTTAAACCATGTGTGCTTGGATACAAAGACATACAGCTACACCTATAAAGATATAGATATATAGGGTTTGGTATGTGTCAGTAAGTAATAACTTAGCTTAACATATTGTTATTCTGATCTTTATGTCTCACATTTTCACTATGTAAGATGATGAATGATACATTTCCTTTTTGCTAGATGATTAATGTTTTATGTGCAATTTGTGTCAAATTATATTTTAATGCCAATAAAATTCAATTAAATGCACAGAAACATTTTAATGATTAATTTCATAAAGCTGCCTTCAGTGTGGTACATATATCAGAGAAAAAAGTTAATGAAAAATGTTTCATATTCAAAACATTATTTAATAAACACTTGAAATATTACCATTAATTAGTTAGCAAACCTTGCTATTTCTTGTCATCATGCCCTTTAAGATTTTAAAACTATTGGATCTCATCTGCTCTGAGTGTATCATTTTCCTAAACCAGAAAAAGAGAAAGTGTGCTACTTTTTGAAAAGAAAAATTATTGAACTGATAGTTGATTAAATGAATTTTTTTTGCCTTTGGAAAATTAATATTGGAACCTGAAAAAGATGCCAAAAACAGTTTTATAACTTCAGAAAATTCTTGTTTCAGGTCAGAAATTGGTAACTTCAACCAATTCAGTAGTTTGCATTTCTATAAAAATTTAACCAGTAAAGATTTCACAGTCATAACAAGAGGATAATTTTGATTGGAAAAGATGTTTAAGATCAATGAGTCCAGCCATTAATGCAGCACTGCTAAGCCCATCTCTAAACCATGTCCCCAAGTGCCACATCTTCACATCTTTTAAATACCTCCAGGGATGGTGACTCAACCTCTCCCCTGGGCAGCCTGCTCCAGTGCTTTACAACCCTTTACATGAAGAAAGTTTTGCCAATATCCAATCTCCCTTGGTGCAATTTGAGGCCATTTCCTCTTGTTCTGGTGCTTGTTACCTGGGGGAAAAGTACAACCCCTAACCAATTGCAATCTCCTTTCAGGCAGTTGTAGAGTGATAAGGTCTCCCCTCAGCCTCCTTTTCTTCAGGCTAAACAAACCAGCTCCTTCAGCCACTCCTCATCAGACTTGTGCTCCAGACCCTTCCGCAGCTCTGTTACCCTTCTCTGCACACACTTCAGCATCTCAGTGTCTTTCTTTTAGTGAGAGGCCCAGAGCTAAACACAGGGTTTGAGGTGCAGCCTCACCAGTACTGTGTACATTTAATTTCAATGAATATAATTATATTGGTTTTGACTTCAGTACATATAGTCATAATTTCAAGTGGCTTATTTTAAGGCAAAGCACATGTCCCTGAAGAAAATCTAATTTAAATAATAACAACTTTTTATCTTTATTAACACACAGATTTAAAGCAATTGAAAACAACAACTAAAATGAAGAGCATTAATTTAATTGAAGAAGAGCAGATTCATAGGTTATCTGTTAAAGAAGATATATGAAAAAAAAAAACCACTGCTGAATGACACTAGACATCAAATGTTCCATGTTAGACTCTCTAATGCAGTACCACCTGACATTTATTTGATTCTGAAAATAACTATGGGAGATGAATCCTTTTTCTTTAGTCTCGCTACTGCAGATGGGGGGTTTTGGTCTGTTTTCATTTGTGTGAATGCAGCTTTCCTGGGGAGCTTGGGATGTGGAGTGCTGTGGGAAGGGGGCACATAGACCTGCCCCCAGCCTGCAGGTCTGGGCTCTGCCCTGCCTGTATCCATCCAACTGGAATGCCAGGCCAGAGGGATGAGAACAAACATGGACTCACCAGCTAAGTGATTAGTTTGACCTGACAAGGATTATGATGAATGTAAGATTTTTGAATAGGAGCTCTATGTGTCCAGCTTGGTTTGGAGTCCAGCAGCAACCAGGGAAATGGCATCAAAATTCAAAGAAGGTCAACTTCCTACTCTGTTACTCAGGTTTGAAGCTGACATGGTTGGTCCTCCTGAAGCTCTGCACTTATTTCACCTCAGCTTCAGCCATAAACATCTGTCCCTTGTTTTTAGGCTCCCTGGGTTAGCCTGGAGGCAGCTTGCTTGGGTCCCTCTGGCCTGGAAAGAAGGCTATGGGTGCATGCCTGTGCAAAAGCTGCACACCCAGAATGTCCACACTGTAAAGCAGAAGTTCAAGGAAACCCAGCACTTCTCCTTACAACCTTGACTTCAGAAGTAAACTCAAGTGGGAATTTGCTTTGGGTATTTTCAAGTCCTGGTAAACATGTGGGGAAGAGAGCAACATTAAAAAGTTGTTGTCTGTTGCATAGATGTTTCTCTTATCGATGTAGATACTGTATGAATAAGTGGCAGGCAGATAATTTGCAGGTCTCATCTGAATTCATTCTGGTGCTGAGGCAGGGATCTTGGAGCAGATCATCAACAAGGCATTTCAAAACATACTGCCTACTCAATATAATATTGGGCGTAGACAAAAGCCTTTCAGTGAGCATCTTCTTTTGAGTGTGATGTGGGGAGGCTGATGTTTTTGTGGGCACCCCTTTAAAAAGATGCTCTTTTTCTTGAAGGAATCAGGATTCCTGTTATACAGGTAGCAAAGAATTCTGCTGCAGTAGAAATGATTAATTTTGATATTCTGCAAAGTCAAGGGAGTGGCATTTTGCCATTCAGATCTGGAGGTTTTATTTGTTTTTAGGCAAAAGGGAAGCAATGTTGAGGGTGGAAGGGGGGTTGTAGAGAAAGACATCTTGTTTTGCTTTGACGGGAAAGTCTCCTGTCTCAAAACCCAGTTCTTCAAGCCAGAACAGGGCAGTGGACCAGAAGTATTCCTCAGGAATAGAAAAATTTATTGCAGGGATGTTTTTAGAAGAAGTCAAGATAATTTTTCTCTACATAGGAAAACACAGGAGAATTTCTTCAAGTTATAACTTTGATTAGCACAGCTAAAGTTCAGTTTCACACTTTAAACCTTATTATGCATTTATTTTGGGGCCCAGAAAGGGTGTATTTCTGTCTGACATCAAACAGAATGGTAAATACCAAGTTACCTCAGGGAAGATACAGAGAGCTGATTTAATGTCAAACAATCTAATAATTTGTTTTACTCTAATGTCACCAAAGCTGAAAAAACCCTAAGTACAAGGATAAAGAAGTGATCTCGATTTCTAGCTGCTTACTTTGCTCTTGTTATCAGCTATCTGGAAAGGGTGCAGTCAGAGTGATACCTGTATTAAATAGTAGGTATGAAAATGCAACCTCATATTATGCCTGCAAAAATGAAAACCTTTTTTATAGGACTTCACTTCAGACCTTGTTGTAACAGAGAGATCCTTTGGACTGTGACCACTGGGGAAAGCAGAGCATAGCTTGGTTTTGCTTTAGAGCTGATAGAAACCTGGGATCTGCCTGTTAGCTAGTTTCTTACTTGTTATTCTAAATAATATTTTGTCTCATTCAAACAAAATAATTGTAAGTCCTAGATTTCGGCAGAGAAATGTTTCTGGGGATTTAGGGGATGCTGATTGCCCTCTTCAGAGCTTCTGATGGATACCTCTGACCTCTCAGTCCCTCTGTTTATATTTAAAATGATGGCAAATATAACTCCTTGCTGTAGCTCTGAACTTAGCAGTTGCAATTTTCTTTGGGTTTTGTTTCTGCACCTTATATTCTAATCTAATGGCTGGCTGAATGACATATGGAGCCTTCCAGGTTTCCATCCTGCTCAGCAGATTGGGAAAAAGTCTGTGTATTTCAGTAGTAATCTGCTGGAGAAATCTATTTCAGATAAAACAATTACATCTTCCATTTGTTCTTTTTTTTTTCCTTGAGCTGGCGTACAGTTCTTTCCAACTCTATAAAGGTGTTTTATTGCACTTACTAAAAATGTCAAGGATACTAAACAGCAATGCATAATTTACAATAGACTTTGTAGGTAATGGAGTTCTTACAGCCACAGCTTCCTGAGAGTGTATTTATTACTGTTTTACTACCTACTGTAGTATCCAGGCTCAACTTCCAGTGTATTTGGTGAAAAAACCCACAAGGCAAGGAGGGATAGGGACTGCTGCTAAAAACAAGTGGGTGATTACTGGGCATTTGCCAGTTAACCTAAGATAAGTGGATATTATTAACATTGTTGACCACATTGAAGTGCTTTAATTATGCAGAAATGCAGGCAGGAAAACATTGAACTAAAGAAATATGCTTGAATTAAATTGTTGGGGTGCTGAAAAAAAGAAGTCATCCTACTCCTGCTAGATTAAAATGACCTTGGTTATTGGTTAAACAACAAAATGAAG
The DNA here is from genome assembly GCA_013398595.1 of Tychaedon coryphoeus. Taxonomy (NCBI): domain Eukaryota; kingdom Metazoa; phylum Chordata; class Aves; order Passeriformes; family Muscicapidae; genus Tychaedon; species Tychaedon coryphoeus. The sequence goes on along the minus strand of WBND01000225.1, from coordinate 16,128 downwards.
ATATTTTCCTTCATTTTTAGTGTCTGGGTTCTTTGCAGGAGTTTGTGCTGGTTAACATTGTAGTTCAAGTTCAGATGTACAGTAATCAGGATGACATGATAATATGTTGATGTCAACTTGACAGAAGGGATTTGCATAGGCACTTATGATGATGTTTTAATGTATTAAAGCAAGAAGTTTAAGAAGTTGTTAGGAAATAAAAGCACAGAGGTAAAATAGCTTTCAAGCTGTGTTTAAAGGGTAAGGTTTTTGGAGCAATGTTTTTAAGTACCTGTGCCACGCATCCTCTGCTAGGCTTTTCTCAAAGAAACCTGTAACTCCAATTCCACTCAGAAATAGCATTTTCTGTCTCTGTATTGATTTTTGCTTAAGGAGCATGCAGAGGTTTGTTATCATTTTAGTGCATTTGTAAAGAAATGAAATGAGCAAAAGCAACGAGTGTTAATTTGGCCTTGTTTAGTTTTAATCTACTCTGGCAGTCAATACCTCACACTCTGTGTAATAGCCCTTCATTTACCACAGGAAATATCTTAAATGCTGAGACAGGAGTCAGCCTGAGTAGGGGAATATTGAGGAAATGTGTCCATGGTGGCAGCTGCCTGGGCTTGTGGTAACTCCAAGCGAGCCAGCACACAGCTCTTTCACCATGGCTCACAGTCCAGGCACGGTCTGTTTTCTGAAACAAGGTTCCAAGATTTGTCTTGTCTTACAGTCCTGTTGTCAGAGCAGGGAGAGGCACCCACAGTGGAGGTGGCACAGCATCCAAATAGAGGGGTCATGCTCTCCACTTCAGCTTGCAATAGGATCTGAGGATCAGCCAGTCTTCAGGAATGTATTTCCTTATTGCATCATTTTCATGAGCTTTGTTTGAAGAACCCATAAGTACACGTGGGACCACCTGAATGTGTGATGCTAAGTGCTTTGGTGAGTGCTGGCATAATTGAAGCCCTTGACTGGAAATGGCACAGAAAGAAAAAGATTATATTAATATCCTGGAGTCATTAACTCATGCACAACAGATTTCCTTCTTCCATAAAAAATCCTGCATAGCAAAAATGTGCAAGGAAATCAAGTAAGCTGAGGATTTTCTTTCTTTTTTTTTTGGTCACACTTCATTTTATTTCTCTAGCTAGAGGCAATAACAGGTAGCTATCAGCAATCAAGTGGGGCCTGAATCCACCAACAGAACAGTGGGTTTTTCTAAGTGATCTATCTAGATTACTGTGCTGTACGCTTCTAAAGAATGTCTTAAAACTGACATGCTCAGTTTCAGGTCTGCTGCATTTCTACATGGGGCTCCCACTAACACTTGTCTGACTGAGAATAAAATTCCTTTGAAAATTGTTACCTGTGTAGACCTGCAAGACAGTATTGTCTTGGCTGGTAACAGGCCATAAGCTTTGTGCTGAATTTGCAAGGCTGCAGGACTGAGGTATGTCAGGTTTGCTTTGCCTGAACTCTTGATGACCTGCCTGAGCTCTGTTTTACTTGCTGTAGCTGTAACAGCAATTTTTCTAATTGACCAGGTGTCTACGGCTAATTTGTTCTACTTTTGTTTGTCTTTCTATTGTATCTACACAGTTTTATGGCTTTAGCATAATGATGTAGTATGGAGAAATATAAGTCTGAGAGGAGAGCAGTGAAGTGGAGACACAGGACATAGAGGAACACAGGCAGCAGATGAGAAGAGTTGAGGCGCAGGCTGGAACTGCAGACCTGATGCCTATAAACAACTCACACATGGCCAATCAAAGGATGCAGACCTGGAGGTATTCAAACCTGGTTTTTATGTATAGCAATGTGGACAAAGAACAAGAGTCTAATGTGTAAAAGGCTTGGTATACTGTGAATTTAGGTGTGACATGGAGCTGCAGAGAGATTAAAAAAGAGCAAACATGTGCTTATCTTTCCTCAAAATGCATGTTTTATTTTGCAAGGATAACTAATATATTTCTTCCCCTGTAACCTGCTGTATTCTAGTGTGGAAAAGGCACCCATATGTCCAAGGGGGCATGAGTAGTAAAATTGGTGTTGCTGGCTCATACAGCATCTTTTGTTACATTAACATTCACTTCATTTCACATATTCATCAATTAATCAGCACATTAATCAATTAGTCTGCACAGTCCCACAACCTACAGGAAGATTGTTCTTTACTCTTCAATTTAGTGATGGCATGATAAAAAAAGTCATGATTTCCTGCTGTTGAGTTCCAAATGTGGACATGCATGTTTTAGCACTCTTGCCACTGGAGTCCATGAGTGTCCGTAAATTCTCAGTGTGAACAATCCCCTCCCTGTTGAAGGATATTACTCTGGATGCCAACTATCCATCATGTCCTTATATCTTGTTTCACATAATTTTTCTTCCTAAAACAAATGCAGCTGCATTTCCAAAGGCTGTTAACTTTACTGGCGGTGGTTCCCTCCTCCCCCGCTCCGAGATATGTGCTTCCCGAGTATTAATTCTCTTCAATTAAGCTTCCTGCATCATGCTGCATTGATCAGGCAATTAATTGATTGCTGAAGACTTCCCTGAAACAATGAGTCAGCTGTTTCTGTTCCCTGTGAGTTACTCACCTCCTGTTTATTCAAACTCAGTACAACTTAGCAATATGGCCTTCATTTGTAGTTTGGTGTAAACTGGCTCACAGAGCCTTTGGTGCGCAAAGCATTGTTGCTTGCCTTGGTTTCACAGCTCAAAGGACAGTGCAGCCTTATTTCTAGCATCACTGAAAGCTAATAAATGAAGGGCAGTAAATTGCTCTTTGCTTCTGTTTTTGAATTATGCAAAAAATAAGGTGGCCATTAGATGGGGTTTGGAACTGTATGCCTGATTTGGTTGTGCTATGTTGTGATGCTGTGAATACACATGCTTCATCTTCCCTACAGTTACGTGAAAAGTGCATCTTGTTTCTCTTGATGCTGTGAGAATTTATCTTCCCTATAGAAGCTATTTGTTTAAAATGAAAGCTTGGGGAGTCCTAGGGTAAAAGAAACAGAATACAAAAAGATGTCAGGCCACAGCTATGTAGAATAATTGCACATTCAACCTTTGCCCTGTAAGTCAGAACAAACCCCAGAGCATTCAAACACAGGACTTGCAGAGCTTGTACCTGGGAGGTATGACTTCTGATGGCCAGACAGATTAGCATGTTGTGCTTTCTGGTCTCTAGAGTTTCAAAGCAAATTTAAAATAACAGGGACTAGAATATAATATTTGAAGTAATAAAAACCTGAAGGGAATGTTGATTAAAGAATGTAGTCCATTACATCCACAGTGTTTGAACAGTACAGCTTCCCAGAAGCCTGCTGCAGGTTGCAGCTTCTAGGAATCCTGTCATAGTCTTGAGGGTTGGATGTGCTCCTGGGCTGGAGAAAGAGTAATGGAAACAGTGATATTCAGATCCGTGGTGGAGGCTGCTCAGGCACACAAAGAGAAGGAATTAATTCCACAGTGAAATCAGACCAAAATTTAATTTCTGTTTGTTCCATCATGAGAAGAAGCTGAATGCTTGATCTCAGGGAAATGTCCATGCACAGACACGCCTATTCTGATACTGGTACAAGCCTGTAGCTTTAGATGATGCCAATCCCAGGATTAATATTTCTTTTACAATAAATTCTCAATTGGAAATGCAAATATCAAGTGAATGCTACTTGCTTGGACAACATGTTGATACAGAAACACGCCTGGCTGGCTCACTACAGAGTAAACACAGCTGTGGGATGAGTTGCAGTGAGCGAAACAGTGCAACGGAACACTGTAACTATAATTAGTGATTGAAAATATATTTATTTAGGCATTCATATGCTTTGTTTCTGGTTAGGATCAGGATGAAAGGAAGAAGTTTTTTGACTTCTGTATGAACTTCCAAAGCTTTTCTTTTCAAAGCCATCTCGAAGAGTTATGGCATGTTAGTTTTCATTTTCAGAAGGCATTTTTATAAGCATTCTCATTTTCAAAGACTTATTTTTGTTGCACCCAAATTCCAGATCTTTTGTGCACTATTTTTATGAAATATAGTCATAAGGGCTGATCTTGTCCTTCTGTTCTGCAAGAGTCAGGAAAAGTAATATGAATGAGATTTTAAAGACAGAATCTATGGTGTTGACCAGTCAGACTTCTGTGAATGCGGTTTGTATCCATTTTGGTTTAAAGCAAATGATTTCTTCAAAAACCAAAGAGTGAAAAGCTCAGTCCTGTGAGAGTAGGCATAGAATATCTCAAGTTGTAAGGGACATGAAGTCCAGCTACAGCACCATCCTGTGTGTCCCTGCAGTGAAGTCCTTGACTAATGACTGTTATCCCCTACTTGTGCATGCATAATACAAGCTTCCCTTCTTTATGTCCTCCTGTTTATTCCTTGACATCCTCAGGGACTTTGTTTGTGGCCATACATACATAGTGAAACATCACGAGTGACAGCAAGGTTGCCACTCTGGTTCTCCTGAAGAGAATGTATTAATATGTTATTGGCATATGACAGTTTAATCAGTCCTGTCTGTCCACCCATGCCCTTCACTTGTGACAACCTAATCTGAGAGAAGCAAAAGTGGTTTTAGAAATTACCTGTGACAAACCAACATTTCAACTTATGTTTGCTATTTTCTTCTGTGACTATAGAATAGTTTATGTATTAACTGGAAAAGCCTGCTAAAATAGTGCAAGGATGGGCTCATTTTTTGAAAGACTCACTTGTCTTAATCTTGAATATTCCCAAAATTGCTTTTTGGGCATCTTTTGATGCTTAGTTCAAGCTTTCAGCTTGGTGATATATGGACATAGCTCTGTGGTGTCTGTAAGAGTATTTCTGGGCTCTCTGCTGACTACACAGTACTTAGATGATGCTTATGTTTGAAATCTGTATTGCATCTCGCAAAGTGGTGTAGCTTGGCCCATGTATTGACATCAGTGAGTTCCTGGATTGTACCAGTTACCTGCTACCCTGAGTGTTACTCATACTTGAACTCTCTACAAGAAGTACATTCAGTGCAGCAGCCTCTGGGGCAGCTCATAGATCCAAATAAAGAGATGAAGGAGAATCGTGAGGTACAGACCAGTTGGTTCTTTTCATTACATTTTCATTTTCTGATTGCTTACAGATGCTTGTGGGTATCAACTGCCTAATGTGCACATGCTTATTTGCACATTATGCACATTATTATGCACATTTTCCTCTACAGTTTCTGTGTTCTTGCTCCATAGTTCATGGTATGGTGGGCCTTCTTGGTGTCCTGTGATGTCCTGCTGACCCAAAAATGTTTTTGTTTTCCTTTGTTTTGTATTGAAATGTCAGTCAGAAACAATATGAGAGCTGTGTTATAGCCAGAATCGTGTTTTCATAGGATAGCGTGGTGCTAAATGCCATGACAACCTGTGAAGAAGTTTGAAAGTAAGAGAGCTTGCTGAAATAGTGTTGGAAGACTAATGGCTGAGGAAACCCAAGCAGGTGCAATGTTACCCGTGCTGCCATTTGGAAGTTGTGTTTGCAGGGAAAGATATTCCAGACAGCTCCTGGGCTTTGTCTTGGAAAGGGAGTCAATTTGGTTGCTCAAAGTAAACAGATGGGATGCAGTATTCAAGCTTGCTCCTTGGCTGTTAATTTCTTATTCAGCACTATCTGCCTATCAAGTTTAAATATTGGCAGAAAAAAGTCAATGAAGAACAAAGAGAGAACAAGTTAAAAAACAAACCCAAACCCAAACCCAAACAGAAATAGAAACAAAAAATGGCAATGGAATCACTCTCCATGGTCCATGAGGAAGATGGTGACTCAGGAGAATTTGTTCATACATGACATGTGAAAAAGATGCCTGAGGAGAAGGATCATGGGCTGCCAGAAAAAATGGCAGTAACTGAAATGATTGTCAGAGATATTTTAGCCCAGAAAAGCATGTGGAAGAAACCCAGCCAAACTGTGATGGCAGTGTTTATAGCACACAGGAGTGCAGCTTGATCCATTTAGAGTAAACAAATTATTTTGGTCTCGTCCTGGGAAAAAGACTCAATGGACTCGATCCAATTAAAGTGGAGGCAGTGGAGCAGGAAGGACTGCTGTTCTTCAGTAGCAGTAGCAAGGGCAGTGGAAATCTCCAAAGCTCTTCTCTTCATGAGGGGACAAGGATGGATGTGGCTGGGTAGCTTACCTGTTAATGTGACTGTGGGGGGAAAGAGAAGTGTGACATTAAGAAATTTGGGTCTCAAAAGGAACCAAGAACGAGGTGAATGGACAGATGCAATAAAAGAAAGTGATTAGTCCTGAGAGACCTTTTGCTTTGCAAATTTAAGAGGTTAGAGATGCCGTTTAATGACCCCTTGGCATTTTGACTTCTGTGACCTCATTACAGAAGTGAGAATTTACCAACACTCCTTCAGTCTAAATATAACAAAAATGCAGTCAGCTTCTCCAAGGCTTCTCATACAGTTTGCTACTCCATCCTCAAGGCAGCCTGAGAAGACTAGTCTTTAGCTAACTGACTTTGCTGAGGAATTTTCAAATTTAGATTTTTTAAGAAGGTAAAAACTTTGGAGGAACCGAGGAGTGCACAAAAGGTTAGCTTTAGAGCTCAGAGTCACTTCAGATTTGCAAATGGCATTGTCATTCTTGCAGAAGCCCTGGAGAGACAGGGAAAGAGTAATTAGGGAGAAGTTCATGGTAGGTGAGGAATAATTAGGAGCTGCTGAGAAATAGCTGATGAGGACATCTCGGAGAATGCCTGGGAAAAAAAGTACTGCAGCTCATATCCACATAAATGAGGTACACTTGTGGTCAGAGCTTGGAGTCTAGATATAGGGTCTTTTTTGCATCCATCAGAATTCCTCAACTCATACACCCTTCCTTGCTCCTGAACCCCAGTACCTCCTTGTCTGCTGAGGTATTGTTACCTTTTTGGTTATAGTAGGACCTAAATCTGTTCTTCCCAGATGGGGCCCAGAGATGAGAGACAGCTGGACCCAGATGTCAGAGGAACATTAATGTTGTCCTGGTATAAATATTCTCAAGTTTGACTCTAAATGCTGTCTGCTATTTCGTTTGGGGGCTGATCATTAAAAGGCATGATGCCCTCACATGTACTCTTGACCTGATATGGGACTGTAGGGAGAAGGATGAAGCCCCAACATTCTTCTCTCTAAACCCAAAGAGAAATAATGTAGTCAGACAATATGGTAAAAGGCAATATGAACACAGGCAAAGTAGTAGTTAGTTAGAATATGATCTCTGAGCAGTAGTTTTGAAGTGAAATTCTAACCTGTGGAGAATCTAGAGGTGGTAGGTTGGCATACATGAGTATTTGAAGCTAGCACTTCCAGACAGAATTACTACCTCTGAGTGAGGTCCTATGGCTGTGGTAAAGTCTGGAGCCTTTTTTAGCTCCTTAAAGCAGAACTTGTACCATGGTGTCAGTATAATTGAACCCAGGAAATCCAAGGTTCAGTTTGTTGCAGTGATGATACTGGGTGGGTGGGTCCACAGAGAGATACAGCTGAGCTGAGCACTGGGTGACTACGCTCTGGAGTTTTGTACTTGATACCTGCTCTGGCCTTGTCCCAAGGGCTGAATACCAATCAGGAGTTTGAACACATTAGGGGTGTTCTTGGAGCAACCCATTGGGTGTTGCTTTCAGTAAAAACAGATCCTATTCATGCTCTTGACAGAGAAGCAAAGCATGGTTCAGTGGGGACAAGCAGGAAAGTTGCTTCAAAAGTGCACTCCTGATCCCAAAAAAACACTAGAGCAGATGTGTCTGTGCCTCTGGTGTCCCTCTGTAAAAGGGAAAGGAGGTCTTTTCTGCTTTCTGGCAATTAAAATAGGATAAGGCATTCTTAAGGAAGAAGGGAAATAAGACAAATAAAGGAGGGATTTACATTTATTTTTATCAGTAGGAAGAAAACTTTTTCTTCTAGACAACAACCCAAAGAAAATATCTGTACCCATCTATCCTTATGATAGATGATCCTTCTATTTTCATTATACGTTTATGAGGTATCCTATTAAAATGTGAAAATAAAGCCAAGCAAATACACCATATCAAATAAAACACACCAATGGTTTTCTACTTCGAAACAGAAAAGTTTTTTCTCCATGAGGCTACCTTGCTTTTCAAATTAAATGTCAAGTATCAGGTCTCCCCCAGAAATCTGAGCTACAGAGCAAAGTTCAGATTCGTCAACTACAGATTTGTATTTACCTTAATGCTTATTACATATCAAATTACTTTGCTGTGACATGAATAAACATTGGATTTTAAAGTTATTCCATTCAGAGTTTTTCTGGAAGACATTTGGCTGCTTTAGTGCATCTATTTGGCAGGCCAAAAAGGTCATGTATTTTAAGGGAACATTCAGCTGAAAATACGGCTGTCCTCAAAGGAAAGTATTTATCTTCCCTAGTTAATCAGCACCTTTGTTGAGGTGTTGCATGTAGGATCCTGTGATCCAAACTGCAGTTCCACTCACCGCACCGTTACAAGGTAAGTAGGTGCTGGATTCCTTGCTCCTCCAAAAGGAGGAATTGCAGCACAAGGATGGGTGTTTGCAGCAGCAATCTGATGCCCCTCTTAGAAAGAGGAGAGTGCTCTGCTTTTGCCCAGTATGATGAGGGTGTCTGATTCCATGTTTGTCTCCTGCTTTCAAAGCGCAAACTTCAAAGGCGAAGAGCCACGTGGCTCAGAGCAAGTTTTGAGTGTCCCACACACTGAGGAGGGGATGGCCTTGGCCCAGAGCTAGCCATTGTCTGGGGTGGAGGGTAAAGGGGTCCCTACTCTGGGTGTGGAATCGAGAATTGTGAGTTGACATCATAATCTATAACCCACAATCTTTGTTGCTTCTTCTCTTGAGAAAACTGTACTGTTGTATCTGCTGCTTATTCACAAATTACTGGTTAATGATTAGACCATCTTAGCTCATTTGGCTTTGCAAGAGTTCCCTCTCCATTCCTAGATTTGTCCTACTAAGTGTTTGCCTCTGGATCAAATTTTATGCTAAAATCAGTGTGCTTCTGTTTTATTATGGTGGGAGTGCAATGTAGAAAAAATTACTCTTGCTATTTTCCCAAATTCTTTCTAGTCCATGGACTGTTTTGATTAAGGTCTCCAGCAAGCCAAAGTAGATGTGAGTACAGAATGAGACAGTGTTATTTGTCAAAGGTCATTTGGAGCTGTGAGTAAATATGAGGAAACTGGTGTTTGCCTGCTGCTCAGACTTAGGAATCCTGATCAGCTGCTTCAGGTGGCCTGGACCATTTACATGGATATAGCCTCCTTCGGGGTGAGGATCTCATAGGACGTAAACTGGCCTTGGTTATTTAACTTCTGATTTATATAAAACCACCTCTAAATTTGCATCTGTAAAAGACTGCTTTAATCCTGTTAGCTAATATTAAATTTTAAAACTTCATGTCAGAGGGTATTGGTTGTTTGGTAATACAGCCTTGGATAAAAATAGTGTGACATTATTCCAACAATATTAATCTTAATGAGATGTGCAATCTTACCATGTGTGTATCAAGGACATCATACTCACACGTTAACTTTATTGTGCCAGTTAATGCAATTAGTGTAGTGTTGCTAATGTAGTTAAAAGTTTTATCACTAATCATATAAGCTCCAATAGGATAAATATAAAAGGTTATTAATGTGGTAATTTATTATTAACAAGTAGAGAAGCAGCAGAGCAATAAACTTTGCCTTCCTGCTGTAATGCCTTTATATGTCATCACATTTCGGTTTTCATAGCATGACTGTCATTCCTTACACTGCTGGCTGCTGCTGGATTTTCTCTAATATTATTTAAAAAGGACTTGGCACCCATTTGAAGATCTTAGTGTCCCTCTGTCAGTTTTGTGGTGCATAATTTTTCTTTCACTTTTTCTCTTTCCTTTTGACAGCTTCCAGCAGGTCTGACTCTTATCTGATCAGGATTCCTGTCTGTGAGAATGATCTTTAAATACCTTCAGTTCAAGGACACTGTAGAGTGTCTCTTTCAACTAATATAAGGTACCAAAATAGTGAAACTTAATGAGATAGAACACCAAATTGATTGTCTCAGAAAGAGTACCTGAGAGGGTAGTTAAGATGATGTGTCAATCACTTTATCTTAACAGCTTGTACTGTCATCATGTGACATTTCTACGGAATGGCATGAACTGCTTGGTGTCAAAGGACTTATATTTGCACCTTTGATTTAACTAGCTGACAAAAATCATTAAAGGGCAAGGACTGCTTTGCTTAGTGGAGAGGACACAGCTTGTGTGGTTTTAAGCAATATAAAAATATTGATGCCCTAGTTTAAGGACACCTTTTAGCTCTCTTTAGTTTTATTTTTCCATCACAAGTATTAGAATTTTGAGGACAGCTGGAACATGTTTTGATTCTACTGGGCCATTTGATGCCTGGGAGACAGACAACTATTCACAGAATAGCTATGAAGAGGCAATAAGCTGAAGTCCACTCACGTTTCACGATTCAACATGAGTCATGATCCAAGTAAAAATCTGATTAGATGAGGTGTGTCTTTAGATTTTTCATTGGACTCTCTCCTTCCAGAAACAATGACATGGATTGCAGGAAGTGCAGTGCATATATGAGGTGTGTGGGGCTATTGTCCTATCACAAACAATTCCTGCTTCAAACAAGAATGCTGGTAAGTAGTTCTTAGGAAAGAGTTTTAAACCTTTGACTTTTTTTCACTCTGTAACCACCCAGAACCCACATTTTGTATAAAATGTGCTGTATAAGCAGCATGTAGATTCTGCTTGTGGGGATGACAATCTGAAAGAGAAGGGAAAGGGATTAAGAGGAGATGATTTACTTTACACACTGCTGCATTGAGTACTATACTGCATATTAAGAAGAAACTCCCAACATTTAGGGGCAGTATACAAAGAGATATAACTGTGAGCACAAAGACACCTGCTCTAGGAGCTTGTCCGGAAGCAGTGGAAAGCAGAATAAAGTTAGCAAACTGTGCAAAACTGGAATCAGAACTTTAAGAGTGAAGAGTTTCTTGAATGACATGTAAGTTAGGGAAAAACCCTTCTGGTTGATTTTAAGGCAGACTTTGTGGTATTTTATAGGTCGTATCATCTGGTTTCTTGGACTTGGTAAGCCAGTTGGTCCTCAGTCCTATCTTTTTAATTGCTTTGAATAAGTTAACAAGAGCAACGCCTAGCGGAGTCTTTGGGATTGGGACAAAAGTGGTGAATTTTACGCAGAGCCATACACAATTTGTTCTTATGAGGATATTAATTTTAGAATACGCTAGTTATTCTATATTGTGATTTTGCTGAAAATTTGTCAAAGATCAGTTTAGGCAGTTTCTATGCTATCTAATAATGGCAGCAGTGTAGGACTGTTTTATTGGAGAGCTCTCCATTCAGAAGGATCCCAAAACATCTATATGCTGCTGTGCCTAATGAGAATCACAGGCTTGTCAGCCCTTCCAGTGAAATAGAGCTGTCAAATTCTCAGATGTAACCAAAGAGAGAGGAAGAGAGAGCAAGAGCTACCCAATGACATTTAAAATTCCTTTCAAGTATGCATACATAGTCAAATGCCAGCAGTGGGGTTAGACAAGTTCATAACAAGCCTCACAAATGGGTTACTCTAAATGAGAATGTAGAGGTCTCAATAATAAAACTCACACACCTGCTTCCTCAAAATTGAACATTTTAATTGAATTTTCTGCTCTTATTTGTTCCTCTTTGAATATCTTTCTTCATCTCTCAGTTGTAGTTATGCCCTCAATCTCAATCTGAGCCATCTGTTCCACTTCTAATATTAACATCTTCTATCATACAATGTACTATACCCTGAGAAAAAAAGAAGAAAGATGATGACTTTCTCCTGGGAGGAAACCTTATATTTCACAAAAGGTTCAGCTGTCACTTTAAAACAACACCTTCCCCCACGCAAATATGCACCTGCCACATTAGAATATTATTAATAATGCAGCCTTCTTGTGTTTGACAAGCTAAACAAAATTACCCAAAAAATGTGAAAAGGTCTAAGAAAGGTGAGAGCAAATCAATGTTTCTTTTCAAAATTATAACACCCAAACTGATCCACAATAGAAAGTAATTACATTTTAAATGAACAGTTCTAACTTAACTCCTTGTATACATTGCAAATTTCTATTATTTTCTAATTACACAGGTATCTGTTTAAGCTCGGTGAAGTTTGCAGAGTTGTGTTGACTCTTCTTAGTCTCAGTGTAGAACTACAAATCCTTGTTCCTTTCATTCTGTGTTATGGTCCTTCACTAGCTAATAGTCTCTATCCAACCTCCACCACTCTTAGTTTAATCCACAGGGGATTTGTGGGTTGGAGGAAGAGAGGAGAGTGGACTGGGGACAAAGCTCAATTTCACTTTTTACCCGTAACTGCAGTTTCAAGCTGAGCTAGAGTCAGCACACCCTGTGGAAAAGAAGTGGTAGTGCAAAGAAAGGAATAGACTCAAGGTTTAGGGTTGATCCTAATAAGTTAAGGACAGGAGTTTTGTAAAGTGTTAAAATCTGATGAAAACTTGCAAACTGCTTTGGGAGATTTAGGCTGGCATGACAAAATAGAAACTAGAAAGAAAGCAGGCAGTATCAGGAAGGAGTTCAGAAAGATGAAGTGAGGATCAGGCTTGTTTGGAAGAATCAGGGAGCCTGTAAGGAAACACAGAGCATGATCTTGGCTGGGACAATTTAAGAAAGAACAATGAGATTAAAGGAAAAACTGATACTATCAGTAAAGAGAAAATGTCAAAGCCTCACATTTGCTTTATTCCAAGTGATGTCTGGATTGAAGCAAGCAAATGTGAAAGTCATTGCTCATCAGATCCCAGATTGTTTTTGACTCATGGACAGATTTCAGCATTACATGGCCAGAACTGTGTAATGGAAGTTTGGAAGTTTTGATGCATCTGATTGAAAATGCTTCTCTTGGTTTTGTCTATCCCAATTAGTCTTTCTGCCTAATGTAGCTACTCTCAGTTTATGCCACTCAGGGAAACAGGTGTTTCTCTAATCCTTTAAATATAATCCAGGGCATGAGAGTGAGTCAGGCATTGGGTTTCCATTTACAAACAATGATTTTGAAATCCAGGTTTTGTGGAGACTAAGGCTGTAGAGGCACATAAAGGTTAAAGTTTTGAGTGTAGCCCTTAACAGCTGTTCTACAGTAGTGCTTCTTTTGGACTGTCTGGTTTAGGCTCAAAATAAGTTGCAGAAAACCCCAGTCCTGGTCAGCTTGACCAGGTTCAGTTAACTGAAGTAATGAGCTGGATTGCAGAGCTCTCTGCACATTCAGTGGCAAGACATAGATACAAGACAGTTCAGACAAGCTGAATCCTCCTCTGAAGTTTCTCTCTGTTGATTAGAGAAGGCCTTTAATGTGGGGTTCCAAAATGGAGTGCCAATAGTTAAGCAGAATCTTAGCTGTAGGCTGGAATAATGCCTTTGGCACTGGGAAATGGCACACAGCAATTTTCTAACTTCAGTCCACCAAAGCAAATATAAAGGCAAATACAGAAAAATTGTACTTCACATTCTTGGTTTGCTTCACTTCACAAGGGCTTGCGTTTGAAGATGGGATAGATATTTGAAATCAGCGTTTGGGTTTTGAAGACGCTGAGTATTTTGGAAGGTGTTGCCTGAAACCTAAGCCATATCCAGGTTTCAGCATTTTTTCACTGATCCTGCTTTGCTGCTGGAGGAAAATACAAAGTGCTGCCTCAATGACTATTAGATTTAATATGGTTCAATATAAATACAAGATTTTAAATATTTCCTCCTGGAACACAGAGTTTCCTTTGTGAGCTACAAAGTTACATTGATGATCTTTCTAAGGGAAAGTAGTTATTCCTCTCTTTGTTGCATGTACCCCATGGCTTTACCTATCATACAGATCATCTAGAGCTGAATAACTATCAATTTGACTAGCAGACTTGGGACAACCAAATACAGATGTGTTTCCTGGATCCTATAGTAGTTCTAGCACCTAGATAAATGTTATCTATATAGAGGAAAGGAATATAATAATCTGCCACATTTGAAAAAATACATGGAGTATATTTTCACAACTAATTCCTACACCAGTAATGTTTTAAACGTTTCCTCTCCAAGGCTCTGGCAATCAGTGTTACAATTAGCTAAATGAAGTTACAGGTAATTTTATGACCTAACCCAGTAAGGCCTATTGGCAAGTTTCGTATGTCAAAAGAAAGTCACTCTGGAGTGTAAAAATGACTCTGATTATCGAACAGAATAATCAGAATTACAGTGATATTTAAAAGAAAAAAGGCATCTTTAAAGTTAATGGGCACGACCCATTAAGAGTGAAATTCGGGGATTTGGAACCAGAAAATGGTCTTCAATTTCATTACATCATCTATCAGTCTTGTGATCAGACTGAAAAAGGATCTTTCCTTCCTTTTCACCTTTTAATTTGAAGTCCTTTCCCCAACTGTTTGGTCCTGGAGAGCCCAGCCTTCCATAATTCAATAATTACTGTCTAAAAAATGTCTCTAGAATATGTACAAGTTTTTCCTGTTAGTAGCTCTTGAAAAAAACGCCCCCATATTTGGAAATATTACCACAGTCTTAGAAATTTAACAAAGCTAATGTGGCACAGGAAAGAACAGGTCTGATAAACACAGAAAATGATGGTAAGAAAATGCAAAAGGTTTACTGGGCTTGATGATGGAGTCCTGCAGGTTGTATCTGGGAATTTCCTATTACAAATATGTTTTTATTCTCAGGTGTGTTTTTATTGCAATAATGTCTTAAGATGACATGTTCACATTCTTATTATGTGTTTGCTTAAATATTAAATATGTTATAGAAGGATTTCTACAGAAATTAAGCCTCAGCTTTTGATGACTGGTTACAGATACCTGGTATATCAGGGATACAGACAGTAAGTAACAATACATTGTATCCAAACAAAGTTATTTTATCTTTCTTTAGGGGAAATATTGTTAGGACATACAGAAATATTTGCTGCTTATAAAGGGTATTGGCTCACCCAAAAGAGACACGCTTTATGCCAAAAAGTATCTTAGAGTGAAACAAAATGTCTTAGTACTAAATAGAATAGTATCCCTTTATATAAAGGGATAATACCTAGTATTTGAGTGCACATAGTTTCTTAAGGGGAATAGTTCTGTTGTCTGAGGACATGAGTTAACTTCAGAACAACAGAACCATCCCATGGGCTGGACTAACAGCCCATCTAATCTGGGATTCTTTTCCAACAGGGGCTGGTACCAGATGTTTAGAGAAGAGTATAAGAACTAAACAATACACAATACTTTCCACCTGCCAGATATATTGTTCATGGACTTCCTGAGCTGGTGACTATTTTCAGACCATCTGCTTGCTGCACCCACTCTCCATGAATTAGTCTAGGGCTTTTAAATGCATTAGTGCCTTTTGTCTGTGCCTCCACAGCATCCTGTGGTAATGAGTTTCACAGTTTTATTATGCATGATGTGAAAAAGTACTGTGGATGGAAAAAGGTATTTCCAGAGGGTGATTCATCCTTCCTGACTTAGCAGAGGATTAATTACCCTTTGAAGAGTCTCATCTTTCTGCATTGACATTAGAGCTTTAGTCAATTACTTCACACTAGACATGCACATTTTGAGTAACTACAGATAGGGGAGAGTTATCTCAATTTTAGGGTCAGTTTAATTAAATGCAATAACCTCTTTCAGTTAAACACCCTCAGCACAATATTTTTTCTGTAGATTTTGATGATAGGAAATATCATAAAGTTTTCCACAAAGATGTACTTGAATGAAAAATTGCTACCTACCTTTGTAAGCCTGATGGCAAGGTTTTCCCTCTGCCAGTTTAGACTAATTAACTTCATGTGTAGATGAGGCCTAAAGGATCATTATAAGAAGAGGAACATTAGGTTTCATTATTTATCTTTTTTTTATTGAAGGGCTTTGGCTAACACATGTGGATGGTTAAATTATATGAACCGTGCCTTGAAACGGATGAACAAATTCTTGTGTTCTATCAATCAGTAGTTACTAAACAAGTAATTTTTTAGAGAGAGAGAAAGAGAGAGAGAGAGAGCCTCGCTAGAATTTGGGAAGTGAACCATATATCGTATATCAACTATATTAACCAAG
>WBND01000224.1:1284059-1313671 GCA_013398595.1 Tychaedon coryphoeus | reverse complement strand
GCAAACATATATACCATGGATAAGTTATCAGCAAATGCCACATTGTGGAATTTCAAGCATATCTGAAACAAGATTCCCCCCCACCCCCACCACTTTCCCCCTAGGACTAGTTACAAAAATACATCTTTGAGAGGTTATCTTAATTTACATCATATTGAGGATGGTGTCAGCAGCTGTTAGGAGTGCATCAGAGTAAATAAAGCTGAGTTACAGATTGTGGAACAATTGTGTCAGAAATTTGAAATTAAAGACTTGAATTTTTAATACAAACAGTGATTCATAATAGTCCACTATAAACTTGAAATATTTTGTTGGCTTTTAGAAACAACAGAAGTCAACATTAAGTAGCTCCTTCACCTGCCCTAAATTGGTAATACTTTGTAACTGCTTTTTCAGAGAGGCAGATGATTTGCTACTGTTATCTGTACAGTGAAATTATGCATTTAATTTCCCTTATGTTCCAAAGCTATTATAGCTTCCATTAAAAATAATAGTTTAATATATTGCTTATTTACAACTGGAAAGTATAAATATGGGGAAAATCTACATCAGGGAGCAGAATACATCTAGGACTTACAGCCAGCCATACTTTGGAAAGTTAGAACATTTTAATTTCTAGTAGCAATTCAAGCAATCCTTAAACTTTGTCTGACCCATGATTTCACACAGCTCTCAAAAGGAAAAAAAAAATTAAAAGACTGCTACACTAACTTGCTAACCCAATAATCTTTCACTACTACATAATTTGGGAGATAACTCTATGACAGACAGCCCATATAGAAAGCAATGTGATAAGTAAAGAAATTTTGTCCTTTAAAGCATCTTCTAATGTATTGCCAAAATACTGTTTCTGAACAACAGTTAGATAACTGTTGATTCTATTTTATTTATATTTTCAGTGGAAAACGTTGTCAATAATGTAAATAATAAGTATAAATATATCCACCATAAGACATATGTGAGGATATATTTGTTGTTAATAGTCACATACCTCTCATTGTATGCAGCACTTCAAGTTACATTACTGCTTGTTAATAATACCAAAAAATAATGCCAAATGTTCTGGAAGCAAGTCACACAATGTACCGTTCTCTCAACTGCTTTTCTTTCTGCTTCTTATATCAATTATTTTTTGCTCTGTGTCAGCTCAGTGTAATTTTAGAGTGAATTACTATATGCAAGAAAAGAAAGTCTTATTGCTCCTCTTTAGGTTGGAACAGCTTGCAGCTAATTTTGTCATAGTTTGTTTTCAGCTTTCAGTCATGATCAGTAATGTTGACAGTATTGAAATATTAATCATACGTAATCCATAGAGTTCAGCTGTGTCTTTTTCTGTTGGAAATAATATTTTTTAATTCTGTGGTCCTAAATTAAGAAATACTTTCAGGATTTTGGAGGGGGGGTGTTTCTTTTGATTAGTTGGAGTTTTTGGTTGGTATATGTTCAAATATCTTACTGCTGTTTATTTACAACTGAATAAACCTTTTAGCAGGTGCCAATTCAATTACCTTAATCTTGCTGTGTTGTAAAAGGTGGTCAGAGCTAAACTTAGGAAGGAAACATAAACATGCTTTCCACCCAAGCTAAAATTTAAGCACCCATGTTGTCAATATTTTGTTCGTGGATATGTTTTTGTGAGTTTTCTCCAAGTCCATTTAAAACTGTGAAGAAAGAGAACTTTATCTGCTCTAGTTTTATCTGCTGACTATATGGATTAAGTTCTTGTATCATAGTGGAAGGAAAAAAAACCTGAAAAAAAGAAACCAAAGATCAAGGAATAATTTATCTGTAACACGTTAGATCCACACTTTAAACTGGATGCTATCTCAAAAGTAGAATTTGTATAGGGCCTTAATTGCCCTTATAAAACCATGTAAAAATTCCTCAGATAACAATATTACCTGAAAGATAAAATCATTCAGGATGATGTAAGGGTGCATCACCATCCTCACAACCACCTGTCTTCAAGATGGTCCCAGAAAAAGTTCTATGTTCAATAGTGCAGCAAACCCATCAGCAAGTTTCTGAATAAGCCAAGGAAAAAGAACAGTTCCTTGAAAAATATAACAGGCTTACAGGAATATATGCTTTGGAAAGCCTATTTTTTAAAATAATTAGCAGCACACCACAGTGTAAAACTTGATCTCTCCAATGTTCTTGTGCCATTTGTCAGATGTTGAAAGACTGAATAACTTTTTGCATGCAGGAAAGGGCTCTGCAATAAGCAGGCAGTCACTGGGCTGTGAGCAGTGAAGGTACTTACGACACTTGAGGAAAATTTTATAAAGGCGCATTTAGGGCCAACACCAACAGAAAACTTCCCCAAAGAGAGGTTGAAGACTAATGAATGAACACTGTATAATTTTTGGAAAGATCTTTCAATAGAAAAAGTTAAGCAATAACAAATCTAGAATTACAGAAACAAGGAACCTCTGTAAGAATAACACAATCATGGCCAGCTAGTGACTATGGACAAAGCTGGAGAGCAAAATTCAGAAGAGGCTGTGTTTTCAGTTCTGTTTTGTTTTGTATTGTTGGCCAGGGAGATGGGTATGGGAGGGGAGGGTTTAGTAACATGATCCCTTCTGTAGAAACAAAAATAAAATTCATATATTCTCTGCCCTGTTGTCCCCACAAATGACAATTTTATCACATGAGAGAAAATAACTTATAATAAATAAATGTGTGGAAGAGCCACCAGTAAAGTAATTTAAAATAAACAAACAAACAAAACAACAACAACAACAACAACAACAACAACAACAACAACACAGAAAGAAATCACCAGATAGAATTTATTAAAAGATAAAAGATCACCTTTGGGGGCCTATCAACCTCATACAATGTTTAACAGAGGTTTTAAGCAGCTGGCATCCAGAACCCATGGACATACCTTTAAAATTGTATGTTTATGTCACTCAAGAGAATAAAACCCTAACTACATTTTTATTATTTATCCTACTGATAGATAAATAATTTATTTGCTAAATAAATTATTTTATTTGTTTCTTGTTTTTAAAAGAAGTCACTATATTTAAAATGTACACTAATTAACAGAGGAAGATTTCTTCTTTTAAAAGGATAATAATGAACTGAATATTTGGGAATGTTTAGTAGTGGATCAAAGCTTGTGGGGTCAACCAGCACCTTCATAGTAATGAGTTTATTCTTAATAAGATGATGATTTTAATCTATTGTAAAAATATGTTATTTCATCCAGATAGAATAAGGTAAAAAATCCTTAAATTGTGAGTTTTGTTCTTAATTAAACAAATATCTTTGCTAAACAGCAGATGCAGATTTCATTATTTATATTTGATTAATGTCTTTTTACTACAAATTAGTAAACTAAATCCTCATAGACTGGCTTTTATCAATAAACCACATGAAGCATTCTGTAACTTTTTGATGTGGGGAAAAAAATCTCATTCAACACATGGATTTTCACAATGAGAAATGCAGACAATGATCAGTAACACTGCACTTTATGGAGTGGGGAATCAATGTCAGACTCTCATAATTGTATCAGTATGAACACAGCAGATATTCTGTGTATCAGTCACTTCTACAAAGCTGCTATTAAAACTGAATGAACTCCTCAGATCTCCTTAGCAGCTGAGACCTCCTTGGGTGTTCCTTTTATTTTTTTCATCATTTATCCCAGATTGCTGTGTGGTTGCAGCAGAACAGAAATGAGGATGGTGAGCTTGACAATTATTCTTCTGCACAACAAAAGTGTTTTTATCTGAGTACGGAAGTGTTATATCAGTAAAGGGTGATGAGGTTGAGGTATACAATAGGGATTTTTCTTAATTCAGCAAAAAAAAGACAAGGCATATTCTACTGACTTCCAGATGATTCCTCTGTGGCATTCTCTGTGAAACAAAGAAAGTATACAACAGAAATTGCAACACTTATTTTAGACTGTAATGCTGGAAATCCAAGAATGCAGGCAAATTTTTATTCTTATAAGAATGACAGAACTGTAGGCATAGAAACCATGTCAAAAGGTAACTACATATGTCACTGGGAACATTAATTTCTCCCTCCTTGCCAGAACTCTCCAGTTCAAATTTTTCTGGACAAATGTGCCTTGCTTTAGAGGACCACTGGGATTCTATGCAGATTTTTCAAAGTAAAAGACTGCATTAAGAAGCCCTGCTTACACCCTGATTAGTACCATTTTAACACAGCTTCCCTACCCTTCCCCTCCCAAACAGAAAAGTGAAAAGACATCCCATAGAACTGATAATTTAATGACCTTATTTTAAATACTATTCTGAACCTATTCAGTCCATCCCCATTTAGCCTGTATTTGTCCATTTTGGTGCAGATAGAATGCAAATTGAGAACTGCATTTATAATTATTAATTACCAATGGCATTTATCATGTATAGAAACTCTATGGTAGTCTATATTTCTAAAAACATGTTTGCATTTTATTATTTAAACAGGCATTATTTTAGAATGAAAGTGAAATAAAATGTTCGTTTTTTAAATGAAATAGGACTGAATTGTTATAATCATTTTATGTACAGATATGCTGATAAACCCTTTTCACCATCAACAATCTCCTTATATAATTAGGCACCATCCATAAGCAGCAGTTCATTGTAAACTAGCCAGACTGAGTATAACATTAACAAATATTATTTTGAAATATTCTGTACCAATCAAGTCTCTTGTCCCTCACTCCAGTATGACTGAACACAAATATAGCAAAAAATATGATCTGTGCTTATCTTCTTGAAATCATGTACAATTGGCCAGTTTCCATAAAGGAAGGTATTTGTTTCATCAACCCATGGGCATATGGAATAGTGTTTTCAGTTTCATTGAACTCAAAAGTTTTATATAATGTTAAATATAAAAAATGTTAAGTATTAATCTGACAGATAAAGAATCAGAGAAATTACCTTTATCAATACAGGCAAGTATCCTAGTACCCAGAATAGTCTAAATACTGGACATAGGTTGCATAAACATAATTTCCTTACTAACAGCCTTTTATGCGATCTTTTATTACAGTGCAGCCCAGTGAAGCCAATAATTTCATAACTCAGAAATACATTGCATTGTTTACTTATTGTTGAAGAATATCTATTACTTTCACAGAGGCTTTCATTGTCTTTACTGTTGTGTACAGTGGTATATTTTGTAAGCAAAGCTTGACACACACTAAACAGATTCCATATTACCATACAAGTAGACATTATTGTTAACATAGCATTACATGTTTGACAACTGTTATCAATTTGTAATGAAAATGCTCTTGCTTTGAGAGGGGATTTTCCAAATTTTTTTAGGAATAACTACAAACATTTATCAAGTGTTTTATGATCTAAAGCAAATTCAAGATAAACAGAGAAAAGGCTTTATTTTAAAATTAATAGGTGACAGACTACAATTTCAAAGTCACCAATCCCATGCTTCAAGGAATGAATTTTTTAAATTTAACACTGATCATTAAGTAAATCAGTTGAAAAATCATAAAAAAGAAAGTAAGCCAAGCAATGAAATTTGGCAGTGAATTGTGCTATTTGGACATATAGTTATTTATTACTATATCCTTCTGAAGAACTGTAAATGGTGGTTATCCTTACTTTTTTAAATATTGTGAGCTTTTAAACTTGTGAACTATTGCACATCAGCAAATGGGAAATGGACAATTTATGACAGACAGGAGAATTCAGGAACATTTTATTCATTCACTTACTTATATCTTTATTGTATTTCAGATTTGTGTCTTCATGGCCTTCCCCTATCCTCTTTTCCTTCCCTAGTTCTTTTATGAATGTCCTAAAAGTCCAGATGAAGAACAATTTTTGAACCAAGCTTCTAAAGATTGGAAAATCATTAAAACTGACCCAATTGCATCTCAGTTTCCCAAATTCAATAGCATATATTAAAAAATCTAAACAGTCATTGACTAAACAGGAAATAAATTATACCTACCATAAATATGTTATTACAGTCAATGTCCTAAATACTCAAAAGGTACAATATGCAGAGAACTTGTTCCATTCTTAATTTGATCCGTATCTAGATTTGCCTCCACAGAAATACATGGAGGACTGGGAGAAATACAGGTTTTAAAGGAATAGAAAAATAGTTATTTAAACTTCCAGTGAGTTATGGAAGAATATTAATAAGTTTTAAAGCTAATATAGGATTGTAATACTAACATCCTTTCAACAGATGGAAGTACAGAGCAATCAGTGGGAAATCAAAGCTGAGATGATTGTACAAGAGATTTGTTCTGTATTATGCAGTAAGTGGAAGAAACTCTTTGATTATAGAAAGCACAGAAAACATGATCGATTAAAGACTAGAAATTAAAAGTTACATATCTTCATTTCTTCTAAGTCCTTATCAAATCAGTCTTTCTGCAGATCACTTCCTTCTCTTGTAAAGCTACGTAATGTAGAGATATTGCAAAGGTGTCCAGGACACATTTTATTCACTTTAAGCCACACACGGAACAATTTCATTACTGACAGTTATACATGGATCAAAATAACACAATTAGTCTTTAACAATGGCAAAATGGCTGTTCTCACTTAAATCATCATTGGTGTCTAACAAGACGATTGAAGATTCTCCCTCATGGTAGAGTTATGGCAAAAATCAAGTTTGTTGACCTCATCATATTGATGCAGTTTCAAATGGGTCAGAACATACATTTTCCATATTTTTATTTAGTAGTACAAGTTCAAATTACCCTACTCGACCTCTGCTAATAAAGTACCTGGCAGAAATGGATTTTTTTTAAAAATGGGCTTTACTTACAGGGTTTCCACTTAAATTGTAGCAGATCAAATAGTGTATGTTGACATAAGATCTAAACAACCACCTAAGGTTTATGAACATAATCTCAACAGTGCTTATCTACAGTTTATGCAACAATATTCTGCCAGTAAGATTTCCTTGAAAGCTCCTTAGGAAATCTAAGAAAACGGTATCAACCATAAAGTTTGAAACCCTATTAATACAAGACTGGGATCCTCAAGGAGATATTTCAAAGAGTTGGAGATTTCACCCTAATCAGTGTCACTAGCAAAAAGATGTCAAGAGGGCCTTATCATCTATGTAAAAATGCAAACTTATAGCACATGTCATATGAATGAGATTAAAAAATTTTATTACTTACCTACTTAGAGGTCAGAGGAGAAATGGAGTCTGAGAGGGGGGTTGATTTTGATTCTTTTACCTTTTTTTAGTTTATGGGGATTATTAAAATGTCAAGAAAAAGACAAGTATGAGGTAAGTGCTCTAATAATGAAGGAGTGTATCTCAATCAAAAACAAAAAAGTGTCCATACCAGACAAAACCAGAAAGACTAAAAGCTTCAAGAGACTTTACAATGAGTAACAGTTATTTTGCAGTATTGTTTAAAACAATTATCAATAGTATTTCTTTAGCACAGAATTGAGCACAGATCTGTGGGATCATAGAATCATAGAATGCTAGGGGCTGGAAAGGACTTTAAAGATCATGAAGTTCCAATCCTCTGCCATGGGCAGTGACAACTCCCACTAGACCAGGTCTTATCCAAACTGGCTTTGAACAGCGCTGGGGCACCCACAGAATACCTGGGCAGCCTCTTCCATTGTCTCACCACCCACACAGTGAAGAATTTTTTCCTGATATCTAACCTAAATTTCCCCTCTTCCTATTTTTGCCCATTACCCCGTGTCCTATGACTACA
Source organism: Tychaedon coryphoeus (assembly GCA_013398595.1). Classification (NCBI taxonomy): domain Eukaryota; kingdom Metazoa; phylum Chordata; class Aves; order Passeriformes; family Muscicapidae; genus Tychaedon; species Tychaedon coryphoeus. The sequence goes on along the minus strand of WBND01000224.1, from coordinate 1,305,963 downwards.
TTTCCTGACAAAGAATCCCTCTCTGGCTTCCCTGCAGGCTCTCTTCAGGTACTGGATTGTTGTTATGAGGTATCCCAGCCACCTTCTCTTGTCTGGGCTGAACAACCCCAGCTTCCTCAGCCTGTCTTCATAGAGAAGGTTCTTCAGCCCTCTTTTCGACTTTGTGAGACTCCTCTGGACTTGTTCCAATAGTTCCATGTCCTTCTGATCTTAGGGGCAGCAGAACTGCACACAATACTCCAGGTGGGATCTCACAATATTAAAAGGACATTAATATCCTCTGTTTTTTGAGTAATGCTACTGCATGGGTCTATTTCCGTTAATTTACATGATTATTGGAGATGTTTTAGTGGAAACTCACCACAGATTTATTTCTTTATCTCAAATGTCTCAGCCTCTTCACTTCATTTTAGTGAAAATAGGCATTTGATATAATAACTGGTACCTATATCTTTAAAAGAAATTCACTCTCCTGGACTGTCTCACTGCTGAGACTTTGGTGGCATGAACTACTTTATACTAGTAATATTTCCTTGAAAAGGAAATATTTGCATTTCTTAATCCCAGGATATTTAATTAGCTCTTTAATTCACTTTTAGCTATAAAACACAGTTTATAAGCTTTTCTTAGAATCACTCTTTTGGCCATATCTGTACTGCACAAATTCATTGCTATGGTAAAGATTACTTGCTCAACCAGCATATTTACCCAGGGAAGTCAAGGATATGGTACAACTGTGGGCCATACTAAAACTGGATTAGCCTGGCAGTTAGTGGCCAGGACAATTGACTCCATCTGAAGGCAGCACTAATTATCTGATTCCCAGCAATATGCTGAACTATATGGCTCTCTTACACTTTCTCCAGTTCCTGAGCAGCTTCAGCTGGATCCAGCTCAAGTTTCTTTGTCCTGCAGTGTGCATACACCCTGAGGCAAAATGTACAGAGCTGTATGACCTCCACAGCTACTTCACAGCTGCCTTTTCCACTGCAATAGCAACCAGCTATTTCAACATGTAGCAAATAATCAGATTAATACAGAGCTGCCTTCAAGCGGGGTTCATAAACTTGGGCTGCTCTGTACTGACAATTTTCAAAATATCCTCTTAGATTCGTGTAAAAATGAATACAATATATTTCACTTAAAGATAATGTTATTTTCACCAGTTGAACCAATTTCTCTCTATGCTTTCCTTAGTTATATTAAACAAATATGTTGATATTCACCCACGTGAGGGCTTTTTATGGGATCAAAACTGTTTATGTATTCTTGGGTGGTATTTTGCTGTAACTTGTTTTTATTTACAGTTAGTTACTCCTCATATTGTGACATGCTGCTCACCAATGTCTGTTGCCTGAGAATAAAAAAAAAACCAAAACAAAACTTTACAAAAATCCGTTTGTGCCACAGACTTATTTGAGATAAAAGCCATTTTATTAAGCCTGAGAAGGTTCCCCCAGTCTGTATACTTCAATCAGATAAATATTAATTTAGATGTTTTAAATCACCTTTTATACAAGCAATATGCAATTTGACCTAAGCAATGGCACTGCACTCCAAAAACAGAGATATAACAATTTTCTAAAGTGTTTTCCATATTGTATTAGTATGCTGATAGATTGAACCTGTTATCTGGCACTACAAATGTTTTCAAAACTTTCTAAGTCCAGATCAAAAGTCCAATGAAAATATATCCACCCCTGAACACCAAGTAAGTAGGTCTAATACAAGTAAGTAGATCTAATAAAAAACCAGATTCATTTATTCCACTGAGCATTAATTTTTGGCTAGATCTATAGATGCAATTAAATTATTGAAATGAAAATCCAGGTCTTCATTGCATTGCAGTACTGCCTATCCCAGTGGAGATTTTCTTTGCATAAAACAATTAAACTTTCCAAAGTAAAAGTTAATGTTAGGGTTACAACTAACAACCCAGTCAAAACTGGAAGCTCAGCAAAACATGGTATGTCAGAAAAGATAGGAAATAAATAATGGATTTTGATTGGTTTATAATTTTAACGAAATAATGTCACTATAAATTTTGATGAAATACTTTTTAAAGATAGTGTAAAAGACAAGTGGATAAAATAGAATTAAATGAAACTTGCAGGCTCCATATATTAATATTTGTTACTATGAGAGACTGTTTTGCTAAAATGTTTTTAGCACATTCCTTATTTTTAAAATTATTTTTAAAATATTACTTGAATAATTATTTCATCGTATTTAAAATAAATACTAAAATGGGCACATTTACTTAAGTTTAAATTAAAGTAGTTCCTGAATTTTTCAATTAGAGGGCATCTTTCATACTGATATTTTTGAGAGGGATAAAGAGCCTGTGAATTAAAAGCCTGAAGACAGATAGGCATTCCAGTTATTAGTCACCCTAGGGCCTGACTAGGGAAACTTCAATATTAGAATTCTGATGTAGAAAATTTTATTCAGAAAATCAACTGTATTTTACTTTGATAGCACTTCAGGAAACATAATTTCTGTTGGTTAACAAAGGATCTCAAACTGTAAGCAGTATCTAGTATTTCTGTATGCTCCTAGACTTTTATAAAGATGTTTTTAATGCTGGTGATCTAATTATTTTGGTCTAAAAGGTCAAATACCATCTAAGAACAAATTCTCTGCTATTGTGATCTTTATAAGTACAATTACAGTTACATTTTGAAAAATAGCCTCCAGACACAGTTGAAATCAGTAAAGACAAAAAGGCACATAAAATCATATGTATTATGGATGCCTTTTGAGAAATAATAGCTGTATTTACACATAGATACACTTCTTATTTTCTGACAATTTTCTTGACATGACAGTCTGATTGATTCTGAATGGAGTTGCTTGAAAATGTTCCAGTGAAACTCTTTCAGGCAAATGTGTCAGTTTTGGGGCCTTTGTTTAAAACATGTAGTAGATTGGTTTGTTTGGATGGTCATTTGGTTATGACAGCTTGTGCAGGGAAGAAGCTTTCATGGCATTTAAAGAAACACAAGCACTTGGGTTTTTAAAAGGTCTACTCAAAGAGCAAAAACTGGCTGTGTATCTGCCTGTCTCCCCTGAAAAAAGTTTTTTCACAAAAAGAGATATTATTGCCATTTCATTTTTGCTAAAGTGGCAGGGAGGTTGTATCTCAATGAAGAACTGTGTGTTTCAAGGTTGCCAGGAGCTCTGAATTTTGGTCCAGCCTAATTTCGGGAGAAGTGGGGAGGGGGAGCCAAATCTGAAAAGATGGAAATTTAAAACTTTCAAAAGATCTTTCCTTTGGTCCAAAGTCTTCAAAAAGCAATATCAATTTTTTCCCAATTTTTTATCATTTTATGGATTAAGATGATAGGAACCTGTTCCAAAGTCTGTCATCATCATCATCATCAATGGTGGGACTTTAACTAACATCACTACATTTAGTAGTAGTCTCCGAAACTGCTCCCCTGAAAATATTCTTTTGAAATGGCAATATTTTTATGTGTGAAAGAAAAGCTGCTCAGTTTTCAATAAAAAAGTAACTTGTCATTGGTTCAGTACACATATTACAAACTTACTGGAAAAAAAAGTGGGATCCTTGATAGATCCAGTGGAATTAGATGCAATAAATGTGATTTTTTTCCTTATGTGCACATTTTACTGTGCTTTAATTTACTGTCATAGGAAGTATATATACATTTACTCTCTTTCAGTCTGAACTTATTTTGTCTTGGATAGAGGTAAGCAACCCGGTTATGGGAATTACGTAGATACTATGGCTATTGCCACTCTGGAGGTTTGTGGATCATCAGCCTACTCTGAAAATGTTTTCAATTCATTCATAAAGGAACATGGCAAGGAGAATTTGCCACAAATTCTCACATACAGAGGAAGTGCAAAATGTCATTTTATGTAAAGCAGATGGCTAAAGAAAACAACACATTGAACATGCATGACACTAGAAATCTTTCTGCCTCCTTTTTAAAAAGAAAATGAAGAACAAAATAATATGTCTGATTCTTTCCTAAAGAATGCTATCTGGCTTAGTAAATTGCAAGTATGGTGAGGCAAAATACCCAAAAGTTAAATTCTCTGCTTTTCTTCATAACCACATAGGTTGTTTTTCCATGAAATTAACAATTCTGCTTAAGTGGTTTTCAACAATCTCACTTCTGTGTGTATTCATGCTGTGCCCAGAGTTCAGGGACTCAAAGTATCCCTGAAACTAGCACTCAAGCAGAAACCATCTCTCACACTAATTTACTCTGTACATGTCACTTCCCGCTGTCCTCTTTCTTTTTTTGGCTTGAGAAACCCATAACATATTATCTTTGGCAATTGCTAGGAACCATAAGCAAAGCATCTATTCCGGGCCTGTCCCTTGGTATTTGAAATTTGCATGTTATTCCCAATCTTTCTATTACTGTTCAGAACACTAGCCAAATTAGGAGGAATGTATAAATCATCAAAAATCAGTGATGGACCCAAAGCACCATCAAACATTTTTCTTTTTTCCAGAGTTTTAGGGTTGAAATGTCTTAAGACAACAGCTTTAATTGGGTTCTCAGAACTAAACACCTCTCCAAATACAGCTATGACTAAGAGTCTCTCATTAGGTATAGAACTTACTAGGGCAGAGGAGTCTTGATCTTGTATTCATAGAAGGCTGTTTGGATGCAAGCCCTGTGGAATATACTATACTCCTTGATAGTTTTATTTAAATTAAAATTTAGAAATAGGATAAAAACCAAAACACTGATAGTGGAGAGTGGATGATCAGACCAGGTGGCTTTTGGAGGTCTTTTAACCTTAAGTGTTCAGTAATTTACTATTGCTATGCATAATATTTATCAGTGGATGTTTCTAAGTGCTGTTTCTAACCCTATTAATTTTATACAACAGGAGTGGGTTACAAAGATAAGTAGAGAGATATATATAATAAATATATGTGCAACGTTTTTCCTTTTATTTACTATTTATAGTCAAGATACAAATGGAGAGGCCCTCACAGCTAGTTGTAAGTCTTTATGAATTTCTAAATACCTCCCACTGGTCACATTATTATACATTTGAACTTTATTCTCATCAAAAAGGCATAAGCAAAACATCCACATTTTGAAAGAGCCCATTACACTTTGTTTCGGTACAAAAATCTGGATATGACTGAAATACGTGAATCAGGTCTAATGATCAAGATAAAAGATAATAGGTTTCCAACAACCAATGTTAAATTGTTAATGTGTATTTTTATCTGTAGAAATTATGTTTTCATCACTAACTTTTGACATTTTAGCAATTTTACTTTCCGCTAATTCAATGTTCCGTACATCTAATAACAACCTGTTGTTCATTAAAACTTCAGTGAAAGACCTTATGCAAGCAAGTTTTCATCAGGCCTAAGATAAACTCATGAGTTACGTTGGCTCACTTAAGTGCTGCAATTGTCCAAGTTTTCTGCTTTGATTGAATCTGTTGATTTGTGTGTTTCTGTTTCTGACTGACACAATAGAAGTGCTTTTCTTTGAAACTTAGGATCATGATCCTGTGCATAAACTGGAATGGCTGTCATCTGCACATCGTGCACGTTTAAGGTTCTGGTTCTACTACTCTGTACAGTCACCCCCTCTGCCTCTTACACTGGTTATAATGACATCCTTGGGAATCACATCAGACAAGGGACAAAAATGTGTGAGGCTTTTCCAAAGATCTTATGACACCCTTGATTCTGCTGCATACATATAATTATCGGCAAAATGTTGCATCAGCCAAACATGAGAACAAAGTGCTGACAATAAACAAGAACTGTTTTGGATGATCAAACTATTTATACCGTTTTCTCCTAATCCTTGTGTGCAGGTCTGCTTCCAGAGAGAAATGAGGCAGAAAACATGGATGCACAGGCTGTGCCTCCTTAATCAGAATGGGGTCCCACAGGGCCTGAGCAATGCCAGCAGAGCTGGGGGCTGGCAATAGTGTTTAACGACAGCCCCAGAAAGGGTGAAGGGATAAATCAATTCCATCACTCCTCCAAGGTCCAAACCAGGAGCCCAGTGGGCAGGAGCTGGAGACAGGACTGTGGCTGATGCCATGTAGATCATCTCTGGGCTGGAGACAGCAGTGCCTCTGCTCAGAGCTGAGCTGAGATGGGGCTCCTGGGACCATGAGCAGGGCTGGGAGGGCTCACAGAAATTGGGGCCTCTCTGTTTGCTCAAGGCCCTGACAAATATTTGCCACTGTTTCTTATGTTGAGAAAAGGTTTTCTATTTTGCACATCTGTATTCTTTTCTGTTTACTTAAGCAGAAAATACAGAAGATTATTCTTAGATTTTCTTAGTGTTTACATTAAAACACACAGGAAAAGATTTTACACCCAAGATACAGCTGTAAGCATTACTTCAGGGACCCCAGGTAATTTTTTGGGCAAGTTTCTTTCTAAAATATCTTGCTAGGTTGCTGAAATGCTGTCTTTCTCCTCTGTATTTGTTGTTTCAGCAATAGTGGCTCAACAGGCTGATAGGGTTTCCTGTGTCCTGTTTACCTTGATTTAGTCTAAGATGAAAAAAAAAGTGTTTTGCATTAAAAAAAAGGTATAAAACCCCTCAAACTTCAAGTAGACTGCAGTTTATAGATTTATTCTCACCATTAAGACCTGAAGACCCCATTTTTTATGAAAAATCACTCTACATGCTCCTTTGTTGCTAAATTAAGAACAATTTAATAATTATATTAAATGTCAAGAGGTCTATCTGCTATTGAGTTTAGTAGTATTCTAAATTTGCTTTGAATACTTCAAATGCTTACCTAATTAGGTTATAATAAATTATATATGTAAGTTACCTTTGATTCAGATACATTAACAATGGAAGTACTTTTACTTTAAAAAAAGAGGGAATAACTTTTCACATTCCTTGTTAAAAAGGTTTTACTAGACAAAGAGATTTCCCAAACACTGAATTTCTCTCATCTTGAACCAATTATATTTCAATTATAATGTGGGTTCTGATAATCATATGGTAATAAGTTTGGGGAGGCTTGGGCTTTTGTTTTGTTGTTTTGTTTTGTTTTGTTTAGGTTTTTTTCTTGTTTTAGGTTGGTTTGGGGTTTTTTTGTGTCCCACTTTTACAAATGCATAAAACACATAAAACGTAATGAATTTTTCATAGGACCCATGATGAATCTTTCATAGATAGACTGAAAATATAACATCCCCATTAGATATAGGCTGCAATACCCTACAGGAGTCCTTGAGTGGTCACTAAAACTGCATCTCTTCAGAATGATCCATAGGAAATAAGACCTCAATCTGATAAAGGACACCAATAAAAAGATTCAGTGTACACACCTACATCAAGAACAGTAGCCCAAGGACCTTCTAAAACACACGGAAGTAAACGCATATTTTCAGACACAGATATATTTCACTTATTCTGTGTCTGGCCTGAACACATAGATGACAATTCATCTACTTAAAAGTAGTTCTCTAGAGCCAATTAGGCACCTGAAGGGTCTCTGAGTTTTCTGCACAAGGATGCATTACATAAAGACATGTCTTTTTGCAGCAACAGCTGAAGACCAGATTGGGTGCTGTATTGTGTCGTAAATGGCTATTGAAAATTTGCTTAGGTACCTGATAATTGCTTCCAAGGTTCCAAGCATGGAAACATTTAGGACCTCAAAAAGGGATCTCTTGTCTGGTCTTTTCCATGGATTTATATTTAAATTAGTAGATTCCTTTTCAATAGGTGAATCAAAAACGAGGAATCAAAATATGCATCTTGGCATTTAAAGTGTAACACACTGCAATGTAACATCTTTTCATTTTAAAAGTGTAAATTTACGTTGGCTGTGATGGAATCCATTATATAATTAATTTTGTTAAAGGAGACTATAAATGAGTTGTTAATGCTGCCATTTCAAGTTAATCACTTCCTAGAATTAGTGCATCTTAGTTCTTTTCAGAAGTTTATTTTTGACCTTGTATGTTATGTTTTTCATCAGTGGCAACAATCAATCTCGGATTCTAATTCTCTTGTAATTATTTTATCTTTAATCAGTTGGGCTTCCACTCCACTGAAAAGGAGCTGTTCCTCTCCACCTTTCTAAATCTATTGCCTTCTGGGGAGCCAGTACCCACTTGACAAAATCACAGTCAGTTGTGGTAGGCTTCCACTAGGCCTCAGTGGAATGGTAAATTTGATAAAACTTCTCTCCCAGAAAAGCAATTTGAATACTTAGGTGTCCTTCCCTCCAAATAGCATTCAGCACAGTTGAGAATATTAACTATTAGACCTGTTCTGGAGGGACAGGAAAAATTTAATGCTATTAAATAAGGATTTTAATGAAAAGTTGCTACAGAAATGGTTTTAAATCTCTTCATGGTTCCTTTACATTTAGAATGAAAGCATGCTTTAATTTTATTTCTCAGGTTTCAAGTGTCTACTGCTAATTATGATGTTCCCATATGACTTAAATTGTAATTTAAACTGTATCAAAATATGGACTGATATTAATTTCTACGTCTTTATTCAAAGTGAATCAACCAAAGTTCCAATACAGTAATTTTAAAGTGGGATAACTTGTCTGTAGCCCCAGTGAATGCTACTTTGTCATTACTGGCAATAGTCACAGGCTTTCTGTGGTCATTTGGGCTCCTGAGTGCAGGTGCTCAGGATTTAACTGGGCTTGACCTTGTTTTACCTCACATTAACTGCAGCCCTTCTGCCAAGTGCCTATGACCCTGCCTATTTTAGCTAGGAGCCTGAGAATGCCTTATGGTGAAGGTGTGACCAAGCCCAGACAAGATGACTGCAAAGCAAACAGCATCCTTTTGCTTCCTCTGAGACTGGGGGGAACTACTCCAGGCCTTGAGGGTAAGAGAGTTGAAGGGAGCAGCCTGTGTGAAGGAAATGTGTAGAGGGAGGCTCAGGCAGAACCCAACAGTGTTGTGGAAAAGAGCTTCTACATCACATTCCTCCCAGAGAGGAGGGCAAAGTCCTGGTAAAGACCCATGTTCACGTTTCCCAAAGCTTGTCTCAAGTGATTAGATTTGGAGTGGAAGGTATTGATATTGGAGTAGGACTGGCTCACTAATGCTCATAAATTATGCAAACCATATAAAATTTAGTCATACTGGTGGATTTGGTCTCAATCTCTCATTGCTGAACATTAATGTCACTTCACTCAGTATTTAGTTATCTGTCAAATTTCAGGTTACATGGTTGTAGCCTGAAAATATCTCTTTTTTTTTTTCCACAACGTATTTATTTGATGGATTCATATAAGCAATGACAATAACATCTTTAACAAATTTATTTTTATAATGTTGGCTTTGGACGTTAATAATTTCAAACTCTATTTTGTGAACCAAAAAAAAAAATATAGGTTTTACCAAACTTAGTTTGGTTAATCATGATTTCTCAAACATCAGTTTCCCTTTTACTCTCAGCCTTGTCATTAGTCCTTATTATAGGGAAATCCTCTTCCTACAAGGTCACAAAGTTAATTTTCAAAATCCCTTGACATTCTGGTTCCTTTTATAGTTATGTTGTGTTATGGTCAAGTTACCAAATAATCAGACTGATAGTGAAAGTCTCAAATGCATGTAAGATTTTGGGATTTTAATTAATCTTGAGAGATACATGAGGATTATTTTTTTTTCCTCACACTGTCTTCAAATATCTGAGTTATGAAGGAATACCCTTTTAATATGTGACCTATATATTTGTTTATACATTTAAAGATCTAGGTTTTGTTCTCTCCAAACATCAACCATCCAATGGAATACTTTCTATAAGGAAAAAAACTCCACCATGCAGAAATACAGAAATAAAATTTAAAAAAAGTCAAAGATTATCAGGATAATAAAGGATGTATGAGAGGTATGTGTGCTCTCTCTTTGAGTTTCACCCCTCTCATAAATTGTCTGCATAATTTTTATGAAATTTATACTAAAATCTTGCCTGCCTTTATTAAAGCATCAGTGATTTTTTTGTAGAAGAAAAATAGATGTTTTCTATGAAATTGTATAAATAACAATCTGTAACTACTGATATCTACATCAAAAGCTGCCAAGATATTCAATTTCAAGCAGCACTCCACATTGTTTATTAAACTGATAGATTCATAACAAACATAAAGCCAAAAATATGTAAAATAAAGGGTAGTCTCAGCTATTTGCAAACTACAGGAGCAAGAACAAAAGCTCTATGAATAGCACCCTTCCTATAAATACAAAACCTCTCAGTTTGTGCAGTTTTCCCCAGTCATGTAGGTAGAATCAAGGATCCTTTGGGGTCACCCTGGTGACCCAGGGATATTTGATTAGTAAGAGATGGCTCTGCCCAAACTAAGGTGCAAACAGGATAATATACTGAAGTCAATTACACGGATTTTTTTTTAACAATAAAAGTGAGGTGGAGATAAAGAAATAGAAAAGGGGATAGGAGGGGAGAGAAAGAGAGCTTGGGATATCAAGCAGAAGAGAGTCACTACCCATATATCCAACAAAATTCTTTTGGCTCTTCTTCAGCCTGGGCTTCTCAGTAGTGGGGGTCCCAGTGTTGTTCAAAATTTTCATTATTTACATATGTTAGCAAAAAAAAAAAAGGAATTAAAGCTCATTGGCTATTCTGCTCTCTCATTCTGTTAGTTAAATGATTCCCCTGCTACTAAGTCTAATTAGTCACATACTCGGTCTTTCTCTTCAGTCAGTGGGTTGTGAGTTGGTCACTATCTCCCTTTGCTGGAAATACCTCTTCTCCAGTCCAAGCTGTTTTCAGCACAGTTTCTGAGTTTGCTTTCCTTGTGACCTATAATTCTGCATTCTTTAGGCCATTATCAGTGATAGATTCTTCTCCCCCAGCCTGTTAACCTCCCCTAGGTCTGAGTAACACTCGGACAATAGTACCACCTTCTTCTTATCTCAAGTTCCCACTTGGGTCCTTTCAGAGGTTTATTTTGATCTCACATAAAAAGGGTTTATTCAGGGTAAGAGAGTTATTTGGGATAGAAATTTATTGGAAGAGGAAGAACAACTGTGTGATACTTTGACCTGACAGCTTTGTCATTTCCCCTCTTGCAGCTATGTGGAAGGTAAGGCAGAAGAAGCAAATGTGTCACCTTACTTGGTTTTTCAAAGGAAGTTCCTTATGAAAATACCCATCCCTGAGCTTTCAGTCATAAATGTCTTTCTTTCCTCTTGTAGATGTCATTAACACAGGCATATTTCTGATGCCTACTGTCTTACATAAATGAGAATTATAATTATGACTAAGAATAAACAATATGCTACTGTCAAAATGTTTTTCAAATGTCATTTCAAAGCAAGATTTAAATAGAGAGGTTTGTCTGCTCAATACTGTTTAATTATTGTTGTTCAGTTTGCCTTTTATTGTGAGTGAAAAGTTATTTTCTACTTTTTAAACTATAATAAAAATAAACTAAAATATAATTTATAATTATATAAATAATTGCTTGTTTATGTAATTCAGTCTCCATTTAAAAATTTTCACATCTTTGTGCTTGCTACAACTAAATGCCACTTGGTCAGAAAGCCATAAAGTTAAAATAATTTATAATTTATTCTAAATCTGATTGGATTCCCAGTAAGCTACCTCTTTATGGCCTAGAAGAAGTTTATCTCCAAGTACTAAATGCTAAGTTACAGCTTCCTGGTTATTTTGTATCTTTCAGACATCACTCCAAAAAGATATTCAAACTAAAATACATAATAGTATGCATCTGGATCATGAACCCACACCCAGCATCTCTTCTCTTGAGACCCTGTACATACCATTTCCCTTTTTCACTGCTATTGAAAATGTCCTCTGATCTAATGTTGAACAAGGACAACGATTTTCAAAGTGACTTGTTCCTGTCAGTCTCCCAAATGATTTGTGCAGTCAAAATAGTAAAAGTTACTTTTGTAACAGTAGCTTCCAGCACTTTGCACACTGAACTAGACAGAAGACGCTACACACTGCATCCTTTGTATGGATTCTCATCTTCTTGCGACAAAAAGCTGTTTTCTTGTCTTAATTTTCCCCCTCTTTGAGCCAACATTTTTGAGAGAAAAAAATCTCTTTACTTTTGATGATAAAAATTATAATTTTAATATTTTTCCAGATTATATCTTCAGAAAGTGTAGTCTTTAAAAGCTTTATTTAGTTTCCCTAAACAGTTTTGTGGTGCATATTTGTAGTAATTTTGAGATTTTGCTTAATTTTAGACTTTTCCACACTGAATCTTCACTGTTTCATATTAACCTGCCAAATTTTGCTACAGTGAAAAGAGGTCAATGGTCTTCATGGTACAGCAGGGCTTTTTTGCTTTTGTGTTATTAACACACCATTTGCTAACATGAATTTGCAATCTAAAAAATATTTCTTTTGTTCCTTAGATGTGGAAACTTCAGATTTCTGCAGTGTCTCCCTGGGTTAGGGTTTTGGTTTCATGCATTATAAGTAAATTCTTCACTGCCTATTATGATTTATTACATTGAGAGGTGTTGAAAGTTGAATCATGAAATCTGAAGTCTGGATTCAGACCAAAAACACCACAGGCATATATTTTGCACTAGGGATGCTATGAAAATATGCCATAATGTTGCCAAACATATATTAAAAAGCCCCCCCAAAATGTTAACTGTCATAATTTCAGACTCCAAAGGTTAAGAACTTCTATGCTAACTATCAAGAGATGTTTAACTTGGAGCTTGCTAATTTTACATAGTGCTTTGGTTCTCTGACCTTCTGGTTTTTTATTCTGATGTATTTCCATTGTGTAAAGTTCTAACACTTGAACTATAATGTCAACTAGAGTAAAACAGTAAATAATGATTAAGACAGTTATGTTGGGCTTTTTGGTTTAAAGTATTTTAACTGTTTGAAGAGTAAAAAGCAAAATACTTCTTGCATTTAATTAAATTTAGGTTAAAGAAAACACAAAAATATTTGGAACTGGCACACTGACAATTATTCACTGCCTTCATGTAAGTCTGTATTTTAATAGAAAAATGTTCCATTCATTCCTTAGCATTAGTTCGCCACTCTATATAATTTATATGGATGATACATTCACATTTCAGCTTGCATGCTTAGACATTTTGAAAAACAATATATGTTAAAATTGGAAAAATAATTACTTTTTTAACATAAAACTATTTAAAACTGTTGAAAAATCTCTACAGTGTTTACTGAATTATGAATTAATTTGATTAGCCAATGCAATACACATCACAGAGTCAGAATTACCTGATGGATTTCAAAGCTAAGAAAGAATTCCTAATACTAATGTACCTCTAGTACTGTTCTACATTATTTGTGTAGATAAAAAACCAGAAAGCTGTGGTAATTATCCAAATTATCCTGTTCTCACCTACTGAAATACATGACTAACAACAGCATTGTTGTAATTTTAGGTAGCTGGAACTTGATTAATTTTGTTGTCCTTAAAACCATGACACAAACAGAAAAGCAAGTATTACTATTCACATGAACTAGAATAACATTGTAAAATTCAGCCTTTGGAGATGTTAACAGCAAGTGTGATAAATGAAGAATATAATCACTTTCTAAAATGAAGAAAGGAAAATCTTTCAGTAATTTTAAAGTAAAATAATTTCATAAGATGAATATTTATAAATTCTTCCTTATTTTTCTAATATAAATTTACAGCCTTCTTTAAAAATATTTAAAAATTTTGTTTCCTACATTCACCATTAAGTTTATTTGATCTAAAACAGAAGTGAGTTTTTTTACTCTTTTGAAATTTGCCACAAATTAAATAGAATAAATGTTTTAAATTGCAGTATATTTTAAGTGATTGGTCTGCATGATAAAATTAAAAATTGTTGAAGAAAAAATCCACAAAATGTGCAGTAAACTTCTGAGATTGTGGTGACATGAGTGTATGGTGTAGAAAGGAACTGAAGGACTGATATTTTTGAACAGTTCCCATTAAAAAAAACAAACAAAGAAAGAAACAATAAAATTAATCCAACACAGAAATGCAAAACCTCTCACCACTATTGTCAGTAGGAAAAGATACTTTTCATTTAGAGAATAAATGTACATGTAAGTGTGTGTATGGGCTGGAGTGTATCTATGTGTCTGCATTCAATATTACACATATATGTGTGTTACAGAAATGTTTACTTTTTAGGGTAGAGAGGATATTGGGGAGAGAAGTATTTTGATTTTTTAGAAAAGAAACAGTAACTTGGAAAACAAAGACATAAGAATCTTTGCAGATACAGTGGAATGTCCACATATATTGCCTACTGAAAATTAGATTCTGAGTGATTGATCTGCACGTTCTTTTGGTTTGCTAAGACAAACACACTGTTTTATTGAAATAGATTTATGAACCCAGCATCACTTCTGTATAGCTGAATTCTCTCATGGAGAATTTTGATATTGAGTGGTGGATTATGGATCTCTACCTAGGGTCTCTAGGTCTCTACCAAGGGGCTGCATTTGTACTAAAAATAGCAACAAGAAATGTCATCTAGCACTGGAATATGACCATCTGTAGTTTAAAATTAATAGCATGGTACTTAGCAGACTTCTGGCCCCTGTCAGGCACTATTCTCCCAGCAGTTGCCAAAAAGAGCTGCATTGCAAAGGTCATTCCCAGCAGGCAGCTTGAATGCACTCACACTGCTGTAAGAGCCAGGGTAGTTTATTTGTACCACAATGGGCTGCTCAGAGCCAGCTGGCCTGAGAACCAGTGAGCACTCCTGGGCACACCTGGTGCCTCCTGCCATAGGCATGGACTCATTGCCCAATATGAAATCCTTTCTGATCCTTTTGTCAATCTTCAATACTGCACCATGTGTCTCTTCATCAGTTAAATAACTATCATTGGTTTACATTGCCATACATTAGGGCAAATAGAAGGATTTTAGTTTTGACCACAACACACTGAATTGTTTTCACAGAGTCTTATCTTGTTAAATATATTAATTCTGGTAAAGTCTTTTCTCTGTTTGGAATAATTGTTCTTTTTCACCTCTGTACACAGCATCTACTTAAAAAGCAAATTGAAACACTGTTTGTTAAAGCTATAAAGTCATTGAAGAAAAATCACAGAAATTACCTATATATGGGGAAGTCTAGATAGGAGCTTGGTTCTCCGCTCCATACTGTCTGTCACAGGTTCACAGGAATTATAAGTTATCTTATTATGCAAATATATTTTCTTCTGAAAATGAGCCAAAGATTTCTATCAAGCCAGCTGCCTATTTGTTTCTCTTCACAGACTTCAGGTGTCAACAAAGAAGATCCACTCTACTAAAAACTGTAATGTCTTTTATGGATTTTTGTGTTGGTTTTGAAAAAGAAAATTACTTTAATTCACCCTTTCTGTCCCATGCCCTATAATAACATTTGAATTATTATATAATGTTTAAATAAAAAATTGGTCTGTAATGATTTTTTTGTTTGATAGGCAAGAAGTCAGATAGAAAATCTTCATATATAACATCAGACATTTCATATTTAGTTCATTGAACAGAAATCTCATCTGTTCTGTAAATTAAAGTATTCATTTAAAGGAACATAAAGTAAAAGTTCTTGCTTGATATATTTTGTCTCCCCTATTCTGTTTTTCTCTTGTTTTCTTCCTTAGCAATATAGTTGTTATGCTCAGTATGTTTTCCAGCTAGAAAAAGAGCTTGCATTGTATTGAGCTGTCATTTTAACATGTCTCTCACAGATACAGATGAATTCTACCTGTAGCTCTGAGCTAAATTGGTCGCAGAGGAGCATAGCCCAGGGATACCACTTGCAGCCTAACACCACATGCATCAGAATATTCTCCAGGGGCAATCAGCTCTGGGGTTGAGAGAAGTGTTTCCCTCTCCTTCACTGCTCTTTCCCCTGGTTCTGGAATTGGTTGGAGTAATGATGTTTGGCTTTATTTGGTTTAGTGGTTGGCTGTGTCCTTTTCCAACACTTTTAGTAAAATACTCAACCCCTTCTGTGGTTTCCCTTGGGTGTATTTCCTGTTGATTTAGTATAGGTTGAGCTGCTGTGAAGGTTACATGCTCTGTGTCTGATCATTGTAGAAAGACACTTCCTCTTGAAGGAAGAAAGTAATCAGCAAAATGTGTCTGCGAATACCTGCAGCACCAAACCCTTGTTAAGTCAAAAGGAACAAAGGAGGAAACATGAACAGCATCTATCAAGTAATGCAGCAGCTCAGCATGCCTTTTGAATTAGGGCTCATGTGCAGGTGCACTTGAAAAATATCCTTTTCAAGCACAAGCTGTTAAAGGATGAGAGTTCAGAGGCCACCTGTCCTTCTGTGGGAGTAAATCTTGTCAGACAACAGCTGAACCAACTGCCCTTAGAATTCATGTACCACAGACTCATAAATCACATTCCTAGGGAATCATCGTGTTGTCACCACTGATGTCAGCCTGAGTTCTCTGAAAAGAATCTCTGTATCCATATGCATGTATTCCATTACCTGAACACAATGATATTTAATGATCTTCAAATAAAAAAAATATATATATATAATTACTACATTATCAGGAATATATTACATTCTTCAAAGTCAAATTACACTTTATCCACTTTTCAGTATGTACCATATGTTTTATGACTGCAAAGCTATCCACTGCACAACTTTGTTCTGACAAGAATTTGTATTTTTCTCCGTGTAATAACTGAAATCACGAACATTCAGAAACAATAGCAGTGTTATCAGGAATATATTACATTCTTCAAAGTCAAATTACACTTTATCCACTTTTCAGTATGTACCATATGTTTTATGACTGCAAAGCTATCCACTGCACAACTTTGTTCTGACAAGAATTTGTATTTTTCTCCATGTAATAACTGAAATCACGAACATTCAGAAACAATAGCAGTGTTAGTTGCCTCTTGACACTTTTCATGATGATTGTTTTAACAGAATTAGTTACAAAAATTAATGAATTCCAGAGTGGCTAAGTTAAGTCAATTAAGTCAATATTCTTATTCAGTTTTAAAGTTATTTAAAAGGAATTTAACATAATTCACTTCTAATGAGGATCTACAAGTATATACTTTGATACATTTTATTTGCAATAGGAGCCATAGAGGGGCTTCTACTTGTGGTTGTGACCTTCAAAATTAGCAGGATAGGCTTGAGTATGAGACATTAAATTCATTAAATATTATTTTATTCTAAATAGGAAGGAGCTAAAAAGATATTTATACCAGTTTCTGCAGTGTTGTTTCAATTATTTAGTTATTTAATTGGAAATAAATGCTTTTTTCTGGGTCCCTTCAGAATGTCTTTAGTAACTCTCAATATTTCAGGAATGGGCTTGCCTATTCGCTGTTTTTTTTCCCCCTTAGAATTTTCCTCTTTTCCAACTCCTTGCCTTTTGAAAATAATCAAAAGTCCATGAAAGTGAGGCCAAAAATCTGCAATGAGGCACATTCTATGAGAAAATAGGGAGCTAAAATAAAATACTAACATTAGAATACCATTTATGCTTATCAAAGTTGATTATAATGTTGCTGTATCTTTATACCACCATCCAAGGTATTTTACAAAACAGAAGCATCAGTACTCAGATGTGGCTGTGAAATGTGTGAACAAATAAATATTTCTTAAGAGTCATTATAGCCTGAGTGTTTATATATTTTTTCAGTTTGTCATCTGACTTAAACAAAATATTTCATTTCAGGCACCAATGTCAAGGTTTTTTCCAATGCCTTTAGGTGCTCATTTTTATAGGATATATACTGAGAGACCTTTCAAGTTGGCGTCTTTGAAAAATCAGCACCTTTAAATTGTTTCAAGCTGGACAAAAAATTCCTAGGATTTTTTTTCTCAATCTTGACCTGAAATCTTTGCCTTTATAAACATAACAAAACTCTTGAATGTGGAATAGATTATCTCCAGTGGCTATCTAGACGTGTATTACATGCTCTGTATTGTAATCTTAGGATGATGGAGCTCCAAGTAGAATATATTAAAGTGCCTTACATTATTCCTGATGAGGTTTCAAGAGAATTATTCTGAACAGGGAATTTCATGCTTCACATGCATCTGCTCTAGATTTGGAGTAAAAGCAAGAATGTCTCTTGGTTAGAATGTTAATGTATACGTTTTTTTCTACTCAGTAAAAGGGAGGACCCCTAATTACAGCGTGTCTCCTGTTCTAATAAGTGCAGAATCTCCACAGCTGAAAGCAGAAAGCAGTTCCAGCACAGTGCATACTTGAAATACATGCTATTCCAGGACAGTGCAAACAAGCCTGCATCAGCCTCAACACATGGAAGAACTGCAACGACTAATTGGATATCATTACAGCGGTTACATCCTGTCTGAATTTGGATACAGAACCTTGAATCCAAAAGAAACTGTCAGTCATGGAAATGCTTCTACCAGCTCCCTGTGCTTAAAGTTATACAGGAGGAGACAGAAGGTGCTAACATTTTCTCCTTGCAGGAAATAAGTCCAGCAGCTGAAAATTTTGAACCTTTCTTCAATGTGAAACCAGTTCAAGGCTGATTGTGCTCAACAATAAGTCTATCCATCACTATGCTCTGACAGAAATATACTGCAGTACACTGCAGTGGAATAATGATGTTCCATCTACCTAAATTTAATTTCTTTGAACAGTTACCTGAAACAATATTTTGTGTTATCACAGCCACCACAGACATTTTAAAAAAACTCTACCCAAACTACCGGTTATGACCTCCCTTTTCCTGCCTCTTCCTCATGGCGAGTTGCATTTAATATGACACATAAGTGCCATGAAACTTGCAACTGATTAGGCTGTGGCTCAGCGGCTTACTTGTGAATTAAGGTCAAAAGTTTGCAGTGTTACCAATTTTTAACTGCTTCAGAACACGATTTTCGCCACCAAGCAGCAGGGAGGATAATGCATAAAACTGAATTATTGGTATAAGAATACCATAACTCTGATCTGATTAAAAAACTTAAGCTTTCTGAATTTCTGAGTAAAATCTGTATATTTTTAAGACAAACATCATCTCTATTACAAGTATGTGGAAAAATAGGTTCCCAGCAGATTTATGTTTTTAAAGGATCTTCTGTGTTTTTAGTGGACAAATAAAAGTCATAGTATGCCTTATATTCAGCCTGACAAAGCAATGGACCACGTTCCCTGTGAACCTTGTAATCCATACATGCTTCTAACATAGCTGCAATGAGAGGGTGTTGTGCCAACTATCAGTGGTGTCTGCGTGACAAGGCCACTTCTGATCCTGGAGACACATCTGTGATACCAGCTTGAGCCACAGCAGCCAAAGTGGGGACGTGTTCAGTTACTCTCTGTGCTGGATCTTTACCTGCCAAAGTGCCCCTTCACTCAGTTCATTGATTCAGGCAGCCCCTGAGCTGTCCATTTCTGCCACACTTAACTCCAGCTGGGCTGAGGTAAGGCTGTTTGCATTAGGAATTCCCTCTGTGTATACCTGGTGCCACAAGTGGCATCTGCTTCATCCTGCAGTTTACAAGCTCTCTTGATAGGTGATACCATTATGTAAAGCCCATATGGGCTTTGTAAATAGTTTAAGGAAGATGACATCTTTTCCTAAGGACTGTTTTGTGACTGTCTTTTCATCCACTTTGTTCCCTAAAAATAATCTAAAAATATTTATAAAATTCAATATGTATTCTTAGAAAGTTGAACTGGCCTCCTCTTCTCCTTCTGTGCTGTTTTGCTCATCGTTTCCTTCTCTTGATGCAAAATATCTGTGTTTTCCAAAGAATAATTTTATATTGTATTCAGAAATTCTGTGGGACACTGATCACATATACCAGATCTATGGTTCACGTTTCTTTGCTCCTGTCAAATATGAAACATTTGAATGTGGTACAGTAATACATTATCTTTGATTGCAGAGAATGAACTCTGCTCTAGCTGAAGTGGAATGTCCTTGTTCAAGAAGCAATGTGTTGCCTGAAATGAAGTTTTATTGGAGACAGCTATAAATATCAAAGACTACAAATTCACAGCTCTTTGATAAAATAGGTCATGGATGTGGGAAGGGAAAAAAAAAGTAGAACAAGTACATACAGACTTTCCATGGGTTTGCAACTTGGTATTTAGTTTGCCGCCTATTAAAAATACCTTGTTCATTTGTTGATCAGTGAGATACTTCAGAGAAAAGGGATCAGAAGAAAGATTTTAGAAGTCAATAGAAAAAAAGAATATATTAGTCTCTCTATCTGTGTTTCCTGAATCTCTTATACATGCTATTTCAGCAGTTATCCTGTGAAGTTTCAACTCCTCATTGCACTATAGATGTGATTTTTCAGTAATTTGAAGGACTTTTTTTCTACTCCCCAAGTAGTTGTCCACAGCATCTGTGCAGAGCTGGGAGCATAGAAAGCAGGTTTTCATTACCTTAACAGCTGCTTAAAAGATCACAAAGACATGGCTTGGGCTGATGTGATATTTGGAAAAGTGATCCACCTTCATAAAAAAATAAATAAATTATGGCACTCACCTGAGCCAGTACAGATGTTAGTAATCACATTAACTTTATTCCAGATGAGAAAATGTATTTGCTAAATGTCCTGCATGAGGTTGTGCTTAAAAAAATCACCATATCCAATACTGCATAGTTCATGTGTAGTCAGTGAAATCCTTCCACCAGCTAATTTAAAAATTGCAATGTATAGAATTGAGGTAATCTGAGAATTTCACACACAGGAGGATGTTTAGACAAATAATCAGAACAGGAACAAGGGAAACAAAATGTGGTATTCATGATAATGAAATCCTAGAAGAATACTCCAAGGTCACTAAAGGTTGAGAACATGAAGAGTAAAAATCTCTAAATAATATCAGTAGAGCTTTTCTGCAAGAGAAAATGGTCACTGTGGGAGAATGAATGAGAAAAGAAAAACAAATTTTCTTGCAAATTTTCTTAGGAACTAATTATAAAATATTCACTCTTTTGAGACATTTGTTCTTCTTTTCAAGATATTTATTCTTCTTTTCTAGATGGTTGCTGGTTCAGGCTGCTCTATTTTTGTTTTTGTTTTTGTTTTTTTTTCCCCCTCCCTTTTTAGTTTCTGACTTCTTGCAAAAGAGAACACCTGATAGATTTGAACTACTTCTTCAGAGACACTACTGAGTATTGATTTCAGTGTGCCAGGTCCCTGGGTGCAGTGCAGAACCCTATGGTGCTGGATTGGGAGGTTCAAGCCTGCACTTGAGCATAAAGTTCCTCCTTCCATGTTCCATCATGCTCTGCCCCTGATCTGCAAGAGGATCCATCTGAATCTTGAAGCTGAGCACTCGAGCACAGGGGAGAAATAAGTTCTGTGTTCAAGCTGAACACTTGAGTACTGATGCTCAAGAACAGACATGTGTTGATCCAAGACCTGAAGGCAGCTGCACCACAGTACAGATATAACGAATAATTTTTTTTTTTAATTAGTCTTGTTATTCTTCCCCTGGTGGTAGCATCTATCTCTAGAAGCCTTTAGACAGAAATTGTTTCATCAAATCAGAGTTCCCATAGTAGCTGAAAGTCTCAGTACTCAGAAATGGTACATAAAGGTTAATTATATTTTTTTCAAACTTTTTGACTTATAAATTAATCACAAAAATATTAAAAAAAGATTTTAACAGAATTTTAATAATGAAACAAACAAAAGGTCTATATAGGATAATTTCATATAATCCCCCTGAAATTTTAATAAATAGCTGTATTTTATTTTTTTTATTCCAAGTGTACCAAGTTTCTATTAGATGTGAGAAAAGAAAAGAGATCAGATTTTAAGCATTCAGACTTACTTATCTAGGTTCTGGAAGGCAAATATTTCTGTCAGAGCATGCTTAATACAAGATCATTTTCTTATTTCTTCTTTTTCTTATTTAACGAAAACTGCATTTCTAATCAAGGTAAAGACATAAAATGACAAAACTGTTTAAATCCTTTTC
>WBND01000224.1:1251879-1283999 GCA_013398595.1 Tychaedon coryphoeus | reverse complement strand
CAGTTCTCTATTAACAATTCACTTGGACTTAGATATGGATCTTAATTAACAGAAAAATTGTGAGCAAGCACTAAATCCCTGCCCAGGAATAGAAAAGAGTCCCAATGGCACAAGTTTTCCCAGCATGAATTTAGTGAACTACCACTATCTAAATAGACCAGATGACCAGGAGAGGATATGTCTTTATTTGACTTACTGCTACAAATATGCCCTGTGAATTAAAAAACTAAACATCATATTCTATCCTTTAGGAAGAACATTAGCTTGTACTGAAAGAGGAATGTAGAAAATGAGCCATACTATAGTCTTTAAGAATAACAAATGATAGAAAAGGCTGTAGTAAGATCTGACTAATAATCTAGTCGAAACCTTTTTTTCTCTTCTGTGTAGAGGCAAAATTAAAATTTTCTGTTTTTTCTTGCTTGCTTTCTCAGTTCAGTTCCAATATCTGTACATATAGAGAACTGTATAATTAGCTTCAGCAGTGAGCAGCCTGATGGTTTCCACTTAGGATGGCAAGTGAAAGAAATCAAGTTCAAATCAGCAGAAAGAGAAACTTAAAATACAGATCTTCTATGCAAGGGACCTAAAATCTCACCTGTTGATGTCTTACTCACTTAAGAAATACAGTTTTTTATTTTACAATATTTTACTTACAATATTTTATGGTTTTTACTTACAATAATTTATAATATTTTACTTTACAATAATTTACTTACAATGAAGTAAAATAAATTCAGTGTTGGGTGTTTCCCACCCTTATTTAATCTTCCACTGCCACTTCTTTTGTAAAAGTTGCTGATAAGCTTTTGCCAATGTAAATTGCCCACTCCTTTTTGGTACTTTGCTAAAAGGATCAGATTCTGCAATAAGAACCTAACTTGGAAAAGTATTTTCTTCTAGTGTGCTCCTTTTCTTCAATGGAAAGTGTTTTCTGTGGCTTAATTTGCTTTTGTAAATTAAACTTACATTTTTATCTCATTTTACTTACTTTTTTTTCATTATTAAGGAATATTGTATCATATTGATATCAGCCAAATCTGTTCCTTTTAGTCCACTTTCCCCATCATTTCTCTTTTATAGTCAAAGACTTATGTTGAGACATGAACAATCAATTTTCTAGATATTCCATATCTGCAACTTTATCTCACATTTCTTGGAAATTTTGTGGTGTAGATTACTTGACTTCTATAGCATGAGCACCCTATTTTCTTTGAGTTCTCACTGTTACGTGTAGCTTTCAATTCTTCACTTTTGTCTGCAGTAATGGTGGACATTTCCATACAAATATTTTGCAAAGTGTTACTCTATTTTTAGGATCACTGAGAGATTATCATTCTTATCCACCTTTTCCTATAATGCACTGCTCTTTCACTATGAGTTTTTTTGTTGTTTTATCAATTTCTGTAGTTAAGGAAAGTTTGCTTTTAATTTTTTTGCAGGGTCTATCTCCTCTAAATTTCTTGACCTCTCAGACAGACCCTCCTTTGCTGGTTTTCAACATCCTTTTTGAAGTCCCATTCTACAGTATGTCCCCTTTGTATGAGATACCAACTCCAACCATTCTTGTATCACTAAGGTTTCAAATAAATTTATATCCTAGTTTCATTCTCTAATCTTCTCAAACCAACTGAATCAGTTGAGTTAGTAGAAAACTTTCCATATTTTCTAGAGAGCTGGCCTTCTGAAGGCAAAAAACTCAAAGTCCTACTTGTTTGAATTGGAAAGTCTTAAGTTAGACTGGTTCTTTGGTTACTCAGCTTAATCATTTTCAATTATTTTGTCTAATTAACATATATATCTTCTGTCCTGACAAAAATAAAATTGCACTCTTGTGTCATAGGCCTTGGACTTGATTTCATTGATGTCAATACTAGAAAAATAATCGAGGAGAACTTTCTAAATTATTTGGATATTCGCCTGCATTCGAACTTGCGCAACATATTGGGCCATAGACATTTGTCATAAATAATCAAATTTCCCTGTCAGAATCTGTTGCATTGCCCCTTTTTCTTCTCTTTTTTATTTCTAACTTTTTTACTATTATACTTGTATAATACAATTTGGAGAGGGGGAGGAAGTAGAGCTGCTGAAATGAATTATGAATAGGATTTTGTTTGTGGAGAGGAAAGATCTGTGAGATGCTCATTCTACTGCATATAAGGAAAATGAAAGACACCACTAAAATGTTCAAACTGATCGATGGAAGATTCTGACTGTAACAAAAGATAAAACTTTGTCTCTCATTTCACAGGCTTCCAAAGAGAAATTATTTCAAATTAGCAAGCATGAACACTTCTGTGTCTTATCTCCCCATCAGAGCTCTCTGCAATTCCTATTGAAAAGTGGACTCCTGGGGACTGCTTACTCTGCATACTGTCAGCACTATGTCAAAAGCTTGGGCTACAGAAACATACTATCATCTTGTTCTGTCTGGCCTTCTTAAGACATTTTCAATCTTTGTGATAGAATTCAGAGCAAGATACATGAATGCTTTCAGATGCTTCCTCTGTTAGAGCCCTTTCTTAAATTAATTTGTGATTATAAGAAAATTAGATTCCAAAAGCAAAAAAAATCTTGTCTGCTGGGAACTGAATGCAGCAGAAGCCTGCTAATCTACTTATAAAAGATACATCAAAACCGGTTTATTATACAACATCATTCTTACTTTTAAGAGTAAGGTAGTGTGTACCTGTCCCGCTTTGAAATGAAAACAATTAAGTCTTGTAGCAGACCATTACCTAATTTATTAGTTTAAATTCAATGAATGATACTTTTTTTAGATGGAAACACGTGGAACAAGATAGTCTGATAATCTTCTTTGGATACCTTGGCCAATTACAACATGATGTTATAGTTTTTAGCTGTGGCTCCCTAGAAGCATAATACCAATAAACTGCAAGTCTTTCTTGTGATGAAAGGTTGATTCAGTCTCCAAACACAATCACTCCTGGCATTGTTCTTGCAGACACTGCCAACTGTATCAAAAGACATATTAGTCTTTAGTTTTTCTGCTCCCCTGACACCTTGGATGTTTCAAACACTTCTTGTTTGTGCTTGAAGTAAAATTAAATCCTTTCAAAGGAGGAAAGCTGTTTAGATAAATCCACTGAGTTACCTTGTGCTGTTTTCTCATTTAGCTCACTTTTGGAGCAGTTTCCAAAGCTGTGAGCTTTTAATCCTGTAAGACTACTAAAAAGAACTGAATCTTACTTTGTGTAAAGAAGCTGAAAACGCATCTCACTCCGAGATTAACCTCCTGCTTTGCAAGTTTGAGAAGAATGCTTTAAATGCAGAAAAAGCTAAAGGTTTACTCAAGTGGAAACGAGAAAACAGTGCAGAAAAATCCAGAGGTGAAGAAAAGGTCAGGAGGTAAAAAAAAAGAGATATTTTGTTAATACATGGCAGGTTATGCATAGCAATATTTGCCTTTAATGAGAAATACTTTTATCTTATCTGTTCTTAAGTAAGTACGTAAGTATGTACACACATAAACTTTAAGGAATTATTTATAATTTTTAATTATTCTAATTCTGAATGAGTATGGGAAATAATCTCATTATCAGGCACAATATTCCTGAGCCTTATAATTTTTTTAATTTTTTTTTTTTTTGGTGTATGTATACTGTTTAGAATGAATATAACAGAATACTCTGTACCCCAATGCAAAGTCAACCAAAATCGATGAGGTCTACCAAACATTTAATTACTAATGTCAACAAAAGTGCTTCAAAAGGAGGCACTCATGAAAGCTCATTCTATAATCCCAACAGCCCGTGGAAAATGTAGGAGCTGCAGGAACATACAAAGGGCCTGAAATGCAGGTACAAGATATTTCTCTGCATATCTCCATACAGTAACCTGAGCAGTCAATTAATGACTGTACT
Organism: Tychaedon coryphoeus; assembly: GCA_013398595.1. NCBI lineage: Eukaryota > Metazoa > Chordata > Aves > Passeriformes > Muscicapidae > Tychaedon > Tychaedon coryphoeus. The sequence goes on along the minus strand of WBND01000224.1, from coordinate 1,280,112 downwards.
ATGGTGCCTCCCCCCACACTCAAATTTAGCTCTTTTAAGTGAAAGTATAAACATGACAGCCATGTTTCCAGGTAATTGTTCAACAATAATGGACTGATAATTTTCATTCAAGAGTAACAACTATCTGAATTTATGTCTTCTTGGAAGTAACCTGTAAGTTATTAACTTCCATTGATGTTTGTATTATTTTGCCATTTCAACTGGTTCTTGAAAAATATATGACTAGCAATATTTTTGTGCCTTGATTCATTCACTTTCAAATTCATGAGGCATGTCCTGAGAACTGCTCAAACAGTTCTCTGTCTTAGACAACTGTAAAGACAGTTGGGGTTGTTTCAATTCTAAAAGGAAGAGGATCCAGTCTTGCTTCATTTAGATGATTGTGCCAGATCAATGTACCTTAATCTTGTTCTGCAAAAAAAAAAGAATATTGGCCTAGTTCATAGGATATTATGAAATAAAAATTGGGGTCAGCAGACGCTACAGTTATGAGAAGTTCACAGACTGCCTTCCCTAGTTATTTGTTGCTGTTCATTGCAAGCAACACCCAGTTATATTCATCAAAATCAACAAAATGCATTTTAAAACTGACTACTTTAAAAATAGGCATGTTTTCTCTTTTTTGTTAGAATATTAGGTTACCTTCTGTAATGAGCATTAATCTATGTATTTTTTTTTTAAATAAATACATTCACGTCTAAAATCTCAATTTAAACTGAAAAATATCTTTAAAATAGCATAATGGAATTTCAAGGTATGCCTTTGTATTATAAATCTCTTTTTAAATTAGTTTGAACATCTCCATCCTGTCTTATTGTTCATATATGTGATGAAACATGAAATTAATGTCAAATATGAAATGACACACAAGAAAAATTTAAAAATTAACAGTATGCAACTCAATTATAGTAGGTTCTCTATTTTCCTTTTTTAAAAAATCACTCTAGTATCACTGATTGAGAATTAAAAAACCATGGCTGAAGTTAAGAATTATGAATGTTTCTTCTACAGTCAATCTAAGATAAGTAATCACATGGGCAGGCATACACACAGGGAGCAGAGCAGTGAAAAAAAAATCTCAGTTTGCAGTCTTATTTTTCTGGGAATACGTAGGAGGAGCTAAAAATAAGAGAGCAACATGGAAACAAGATACACTTTCAGATTTAAACATGTTTTGAGTTATGCAAGACAGAAGTGTCAAGCTGATGGGGATGAAGAGTGCAACAGTAACAATAGAATTGACTCCTAATAGCCAAAAAGAGGTGTCACCCTAAGCCTCATCAGTGGACAATATTGTCCTCTGCAGCTGGCTAACTACATCAGAGCATTACCAGAAGACCAGTCCAGTCTTCTTTATGTCATGATATTCTATAAATCTATCAACTATGGAAATAAATCAGTTTGAAGTGTCTCATCATCTTAACCAATATTCCAGGTTAACAGATCATGTTCAAACTGTAAATACTTCATATATACTCTACTGAAAGTTAATCAATACACTCAAAAATAAGAATCTCAGTCTGTAAGTTTGTGATTGATTATAAATGTCACTTGCAGGTTCTATAAAATACTTTAACAAAATTAAATTAAATTAAAGTAACACTCTGTGCCAACATCTCTCCCTTCCCACAGGCTTAGCTCCTGATCCATTTAATGATTTGTTTCAATTACTTAGTAATACACTATGAAAGCCTGGCAATCCAAGCATTTTTGTAAAACATATTTTATATTACTTTTTACTTACTGACATGTCTTTAGCAGTAAGCTGTAATGTAAGGATCTGAGGACAAAAAAATTGAAATAACATCTAATCTTGCACTTTGTAAATTTGTGAACAGGACTAAATATTTTTGCACCCTTTGATCCAAGTATCAGCTATCTAATGTGCAACCATGATTTCAGCTTTAAGGAGAAGTGCTCTTTGCTACTGCACTGGAGTTTAGTTTCAGTATAAACTCCTGTGAAGAGTTATCTAAATTTAAATTCAGACCTCAACCATGTTTCAGGTCTAGCAAAGGAAGTTTCTTTCGATTAACTCATAGATAAGAAATTCATCAAATAAGAACACGTTTTGAAAAGAAATAGAAGTAAATTTAAAAGCAAGAAAATACTAATTTCTAGAATTCTACTTTATGCTTAAGGGGGAAAAAAGTGTTTCCATATGTGAATCATCCTGTACCTTATTGAGCAGATTAAGCTATTTTTAAACTGTTCTGTTTAATTATACTTGATATTAAAACCTATTATGTTGTTCAAAACCTCAGTGGTATGACTTGTCAAACTTTCATATTTAGTAAGATTTGGTAATGAAACCTGGAGTTAGCTTTGAACAGAAACACTTAAGAACAGAAACTCTGAATCACTACAATCTACTTGTAATTCCTTTTTCAATTTCCATGTGCAGGCAAATCATGGAACAAAAAGAGTCTCAAGTCTGCTTTCAGAATGCAATCCTGACGCAAAATGATATGATTAAGATGAGACATCAGATTAAATTGGAGAAAATATGCAAGAGAGTAACTCACTTTTGCACAGCCTCATAGAGCCATAGCACCTATAACAATCACCTTTCTTGGTGTTAGGTTCTCAATATATGCATAACATCAGGATGAAAGAATTGTTTTCCCACTGCACCAGACCGGAAAGTTTGTCTAACCATTTTTCATAAACTCAGTAGCCATTCTTACATCTTGTTTCAGGACAGTATAAGAGTATTGTTCTCAGATCCTCCACCAGGTTCTGTAAAGAAGGATGTAGAACCCTTTTCCCCCTCCTCTGGTTTAAAGTATCATATAACAAAGGGCATGCTTTACTTGACCAAACTTTTAAATTTTGCATTTCTTCTACTATGCTTACTTCTAGAACTGCATTGCATATATGGATGAAGAAGTTGCACAGTTTCAGTCCATGGGAAAGTTATTAAATTCACAGTTTTCTTTTCTCACTTGTAATTGATTCCAGAGAGAAAACACACACATTAATACATATTATCTCATTTGCAGTTACAGATGTCTGATCACGAAGTCATTCCCTGTGTGAAACTCCCATTGAAGCCAGGCAGAGTCATACCTACAAGTGGACAGCAGGTAGAAGCAGACTTATTTTCATGAAATTTTTATGCATTGACAGAGTGTGTTTACTTTCTAATACATTACAAGGAGCGATGGTTAAACCAGAAAGTCTCTCACACTTGGAAAAGCACCAAAAACTGTGGATGCTCTTTTGAACTGTATTCTAACTGTCTAAAGCCACTTGATTCTCCACAGCTGGGCTGGAAGATTTACAAGATTAGACATTTCAGCACTTCTGCTTCCCATCCTAGCCAAGTGAAGACATTTTAAATTTTAAAAGAAGGAGGTGGGGAAGGGGGAGAGTAGAGAACAAGACCATGGAAAACATTATATATTAACTTGATTTTCAAATATTTGCATGTTCTTAATGTGGGTATCCCAGTGACTCTGGCCCCAGACCAGGAGACACTTTGTTTTCCTACTTACTTAACCTGTAGAATATTCTTTTCTAACCTAGGTTGCAGATTTAGATCCCAAACAATTTGGTCTGATCCAGACAGCAGGGTGTCAGAGTCAGTGAACTCATTACTAACAGAGACTCCTAAGGATGCTGTAGTCATGGCAGAAATGAGACCCAGCCTCAATTTTATCTCAGTTACTCCAAAAGTAAGACAGAAGAAAGTGGAAACTTTATTCACCTTTCTTGTTAAGGACTATATTCTTCTAGGTACAGGAAAATAATATGGTTCCTGGAGGAAGCTTCGTTGAATTTTTCATGGAACCCACTGTACAAATCACTTTGAATCTCTCATTTTCAGATTCACATATTAATCAACCTGAAGTTTAAATAAGCAAAGTCATATCTGAGTAATATCTGAGTTGATATTTTAATACCCATTTTTCCTCATGACAGAACTATGTACCAGGTGCCATGTGAAAGTAAATACTGCACTAGATTAGCACTTTATTTTTAAATGATATTGTACTGCTTCTTAGACAGATGTTAGGAGAGGCTTATCCAGGCAGATACTGATGATTTTATTCAAAAGACACAAGCAATCTGGCTGTCTGCTTTAAAGCTTCATTACAGATATAGAAAAAGTTCATCGTTAGAACAGCTGCTCTTTTGTTCCAATGCCATCAATTAAAGTATTTCAATAACATAAAAAACTAAAATCCCATAATACATACCCACTAATTATTTGTTTTAATCCCTAAGCTCTTATACTAAATATCTTAGTGAAACTGCTCTCAGCATTAATAGATTAACTAAAGAGTATGCTTGGGTATTTAATTTATATATGTTTACTTTAAAAACATTTTTTTTCAGGAAAACTATTCCAGCTGTCAGGGAGCAGCAGGAGCAGGGCTGCTCTCAGACAGAGATGAGCTAGGAGCCGTGATTAGCTCAGCCCTTCAGGCAGGGCAGTGATGCATTCACAGGGTGCCATCCAATGGTTCTGTTCAGGGGGGTGGCATCAACAGATCCAAGTGACAAACCCAGATAAGGCAATGAGGCAGCCCGTCCAGGAAGACCAGTCAAAAACGTCAGGAGACTGGGCTGGAGGCAGGAATGGAGATAAGGTTACACATAAACCCCATCCTACAAATCTAGCCAGGACAGCAGAACCTCAGGTAGGAGAACATGTAGATAGCAGTACATCAATTGAGAAGGTGAGGATGCCAAAATCTCAACTTAAATGCAGCCCACAAATCCATAGGCAGGTCTCCCAAGTGACATTCAGCACACATGTGGCCTTTCAGTGTCCCCTGGAACCTGGTAATTTTAATTACAATGCACTGAATAAGAAGTAGGTCCCATGTCTTTGAACACCATTGAAAAGTATCTCAATGGTGTTATTTTTTCAAGGTTGAGAACGGTTATATATGAGGTACCATACTAGGCAGAAAGGGAAGCCTAGCACTTCTGAAAAGATTTTCTGCCTCTGCTCAGTCCCCAGTAACACAAACTTGATAAGCTTACTCCTGCTGTCTCTCCAGTTCTTTGATTCTACAGACAGTCACTGAATAGGTCATGGCAGTTTCAACCCAGTTACATAGCCATTCAACCTAAAAATAACTCCTGATAGCCTAGGTGTGGGAGGGCATTTTCCCACCTGGAGCAGATAAAGCTGTCTCAGGCATTTTCAGAGGAAAGCAGTAGAGGTATGGAATAGAAATGAAGAATAATGAAAGGAAAAATAAAAGCTGAAAATGAAATATTTTTATGTAATAAACTAATACAAGCCATAAGTACAAATCAAAATAATGGTGTCTGAGTTCAAACCTTGCCTTACATATCATTCTATCAATGAATTAAGAATAATTTCCTTGAATAGATAAATTTATTTGGTGAGATTTTAACACAGTATGAATTTCAGTTTAAACATTTCCCACAGAGGTCTCTAGTTGCAATTTATCTGAACTCCCCAGTGTCTGCTCATGCTAGTTTTTCCCCACTGTGGGAACATTAATAAGGTTTCTTTCCTTTATTTAGTTATTTAGTTGCCCAAAATTTGCAAGATTTTTTATGCTTGAATTTCCCACCTCTCTCCCACATGGGAACTGAAACTGGCAAAAGGATTCACACTTTGCTGAATACACACTTTAGGGATAACATGGGTGTATAAGCATTGTTTCCATAGAAAAGCAGGTAAATAATCTGGTAAGAATACCTAGAATGTTCACTTAACTATTAGCATCAAAATAATAGTGGTTTGTGTTCTTTTTTTAGAGCCATATCTTCATAGGCCTGTTATTCTTTTCCAGAAATTTGATAGTTGGCAGCTCAGATAAACTGTCTCTACTTAACAGATGTATCTCAAAACACTCCTATATCTCCAGTTTATAATGATTTAAAAGATTTTGTGGGTTTTGTAGATTTGTGTATATAAAAAATGCCTCTATGTTTATAATCAGAAGCAGGGATAGAAAGAAATTAATCCTTGGATTAGAAACAGGAATATACTCTGGTTGTTGCAAAATATAATGCTCTGTGCTGTATGTATTAAATACATTTGGATGTAAACTGACATAAACTAAGTCTATTACTATCTTCCATTTTTGTGGCTGGGTTCAGTTCCCTTAGGCTCTTCTACCAGCTCAGTTACAAAACATTTCAGCTTCAGGAAGAAAAACACTGACCAATTACTGTCCTAGGATGCAAAGAAGACCCAAATTACTGAACTATTTGGTTCAGTCAACATAATTCATTGTCTTATTTAAATCAGAGAGAATAGTGCAGATTGAAAGGATCCTAGAATAAAAAGTTACACTGCAAAGCAAAAATTTTGGAAATTACAAGGTTTATTTCAGCCAAAACTGTAATCTTTCATTATCATATTAAATCTTTTCATCCAAATGGAAATTTGGCCAATTTGTTGTTAAAGACTTTTACAGCTAAGGCAAGGCTTGTTGTTGATTCACTCAAACACCCAGCCAGTATTAGTAAGATTCTAATTGCTGTCAGTAATTACTACAGTATTGAAAAATAGAATAAATTTGGGACTGAATGGAAATAACTAACAGAATACTGAAAAATGCTTCTGTTAGATAAAGTCAGTTAAAACAATTTTAAATTTTTAATCCATTTGAAAATTCTGGGCTTGCAATGTCAGGTCAGGCTTGAGTGATGTGGCTTGGGCTTTTCTAGGGGAAGAATGAGATTAAAGGAGGAATGGCATAAAAAACTAGGGAAATCTATATATTGAGAGCTGGAAAGAGACTAGTAGGCACAGTAAAGTAATGATATGGATGTATTTTACAGGTTTTTAAAAGAAAAAACTCTTGGCAGAACAGTATTTTTTAGTGAAAGCATTAAGTTCCACCTAAAGTGAGATTGAAGTTAGTTCATTTATGTGCTCATCTCTGTCTCAGCTTCTGTCCCACTAAATCACAATTTTCCCAGGCATTTTTTAATACAGCGTATGAGAGATGTACTTAAAACTACAAGCATTAAAAATACAAAACAAGCAACCTTCATTACATAAATCTTTTCACTTTTGAGTAAGGATGTCTCAGTAATTACTGTTGTATAACCTTTAGTCCTTTCATATCTTTTTGTTTTTTTGTTTTTTTGGTTTTTTGGTTTTTTTTTTGTTTTTTTGGTTTTTTTTGGTATTCACATCTTGGTATTTCTTTTCTTAATTAAAAAGAAATTTTACTTTTGTTATCTAAGCAGCTTGTGCACTGACTTTTTTATTTTAGAATCTGGTCAATACAAAAAGCAGTGACATTCTTAACAAAAAGAAAACAAAAACAAGTAAAAAAAATCCCCCATATTTTCTGTTAAATTGCACGCCCAGTTTAGGCTTAAATGTAGAGGAATTTAAATTAGGTTCAAGCAAAACCTAACACTAGGGTAAGTTTCACTATCCTACAAAGGATCCTAATAATTTGCAACATTACCAAAGAATTTAACGTTCAAGACATTTGACTTTTGACCTAATACTTTTAAAATTTTCTTTTGCAATCAGTTAAGTGTCTCAGATTCTCGTCTCAAATAAGTAAGTGCAAGTCTGAAGTTTCTTAGATATGCTTAGATATACTTGGGAGCCTATTATGGGCTCTTAACTGCAGTACTTGATTTTAACGTTTCTTTTACCTCAGAAAGTTTCAATTGTGATTTGATACCATTCATACTCAGTCAGCAGAGTTTAATTGAGCACAGACCATCAAAACTTCTAAGCTGTTACTTAAATACTGATATGCAGATGAAAGCAAATGTTTTTACTGATTCTTACACCCCTATCTCTAAAAATACTGGCACTTTAACTTCACATAGAGTATTGAATGTTATGCAACAAAGTACTGTGGTGACTTTTTTTCCCATTTTTACTTCATTCAACTGAATGGAAAGTAAGTTCCTTGACCATATATATATATATATATATATATATGTGTGTGTGTGTGTATGTACACACATACATATATGTGTATATATATACACATACATATATATACATACATATATATACATATATATATATACACACATACATATACATATACATATACATATATAAACTCCTCAGCCTATGTTCTGCCTTAATTTCCTTTCTCTGGCATACTTTTAACAATCTAGGCGATATTGTAGGTTAAGACAACGTTTATTAAACCATTTATACAGAAGCTACTTTACTTGCTTAAAACTTTCAAATGTCAAGCTATTCCTGAGTGACCAAATTGGATGACATAGTTTTTTAGTTTTCAGTTCTGAGTTTGGGGGTTTGGGGTTTGCTTAGACAGATTTCAGAAGGGGCCAAACCTTACCAAAGGGCACAAACATTGCAAATGGCAGTCTACCCATCCCAGAAGTGGAAGCACAAAGTGACTCAGCAGTGAGCCCAAACTCAGACGTGATACTTGCAACAGCCTCCTTCCCTTCCTGTCTTGCTGATCATTTTTCCCAGCTTTTTTCAAGACATTTCTCTAGAGGTGCCTCCATATCAGCTGTGAGCTGAGCTGTGATGGGTGCAGTGGGATTGTCTGGAACTGGCTCTGATGGACCCAAAGCAGCCACAGTTTCTCCTCACTGTGCCCTGCCCAGCTCAAAGGCACCTACATACATACATATATATATATATATATATATATATGCATGTATACCCAGTGCCTTGGCCCATCAGCTTTTGATTACTGAAACTGCTAGAGAAGCAAAATATAAGGATCTAATTCAGTGTGTTTACAGCAGGAAAATCCAGTGCAAAGATAGCTACCAATGTGTTACTTTAAGAGAAAAACTATTCACATGCTGCAACGTGCTCTTGACTAGATCTCCGAAGAAAAAAATATTTCACACAGACAGACACAAAAAGTAAAAAACTCCATCTTATCACAAATATCAAAAAAAAGAATGTAGAAACCCACACCCCTACACCAATGAGGACAGGTTTTGCCTACTTGCTGGCTAGTTCTGGCAAACTATTCTGCTCAGTTACTTTCCCTTATTGCATGGTGCAATGTAAAAATTTCAAATCTTGGAACATTTTTAAATTTGTATTATGCATATTACTGTTTTATGTCTTAGCCTCTTATTCTAGCACCAGCAAAAGGTACTTTCATCATATTTTTTAAGCAGTTTTGTTTTATGCTGAATTCCATAACAAACATGTAGTCAAGAAAATAATTTGCCCTTTACGACTACATCTACAAGGTGCCATTAGATTGTTAAATTAGAAATGACAATGAAGATACAACATGCCCTGCTAATACATTAACATTTTAAACTGTGTTCATTAGAACAAGACTTGACATTACATTGCTGACTTCATAGTTTATTAAATCCTGTTTTTAACACTGTATTTTAGTGATAATTACACATTTCCAAACTAACTCTGACTTTATAACCCCATTTTAGAGTAAATATTTCATAGTTATTTTTTGCAAAACCATAGAAGTTCTCTTTTGAAAATTACATAATTGAACACAAGGTTTCATATAGTGCTAACCACTTAATGTCACATATAGTTCAGTGAAATTAAGTATAAACAGAGATGGTCTTTTTAGTTGATGTAAGCCCTTGCTGAAGAAAGCCAAAGAGGGATTAAAAAGTTCAGTGTTTTCCTGTATTCTATTTCTACATCCCTATTTTTCGTAACAAACCAAATGTAGCTGTTAATAGAGTTCTACTTAAAGGTAAACTTTAAGGTAAATTTTCTAACTTTAATCTATTTGTCGACAAAAGAAAAACAATCTCCTGACAATGATTTACTATAGAAAAAATGCATGAGAAGTCAGCTAATGAGCTGAACTATTTGCTATTTCCTCAAGAATACATTCTTTCAAGGTTGGGGTTTTTAGACTATTTTCCACTATTTTTGTTGAACAAAATAAGATTTGTATTAATTAAATCCTACAAATTATTGCAAATCTTAATGGATAGATATATCTTCCTGAAGATTCCTGCACAGAACAGTCACATCTGATTTCATAAAAAGAAGAATATTACTGTCAGTTGACTCTAATTATTACTGTAGATACTTCATAGGTATTTAGAAATAATCTTTTGTTCCCTGTCATAGTATGGTATAACTATAGTGTGCAGGTCAATAGAGAGTCTGTTGTCTGTTGCTGTAGTTAAGGAATAGGATAAGCTGAAAGAAAAGAAAGAATTACAAGGCAAATAAGGCAAAAAACCTGTGCTTTCGTCCTCTATTAACTGTCTCAGACTGTCTTAAAATATGACATTTTGCATACAGCTATAATGAAGCCCTGTCTAAGCAACTAATTCCATACATGCTCTGAATATCCTGATGTCTAGACCATTCCTGACAGTGATTTAAATTTGTCTGTTTATTTTGCTGTAAGATGTCTAATTTCTTGAGACTGTTACAGTATCTTCACAAAGATTACTTGAACACAAACAGACCACAACTGTTATGTTGCCCCTACCTCTCACTTGATTCTTTCAGCATCTTGGACACAGGCAGAGAAAAAGAAAAAGTTGTCTTGTCTCCCAACATTTTCACATGTTCAGATGCCATGTAAGCCCTACTGTGGTGTGGTGGTTTCCATTAAAATAGGACTTGTTTCCATCAAAGTAAGCAAATTAGTGAGTATCAAGAACAAGACAAGGTTTATTGGCAAGGTAATTTTTTTTTAAAGAAAAAGTTCAGCTGGCCAAGGGCTCATATGAAAAGCATCAACAGCTTTTGAACAACCAAAAGTGCAGATTTATAATGAGTTCACATCAACAGAACATCTAAATCTCTTGAAATTCTCCCATTCTCACATAGCAGAAATGAACTATTAAGCAAGTGAGCACAGCTAATGTTACTCTTTATAAAAACATAATAATCTGATATTACACAAAAATAAAGGAATGAAAAAACATTTATTACGTATCTTAGTACTGATTGTACATGACAGTGAAGTAGATGAGCAAATAAACATTTTGGCTAAAGATCAAAACAAGCTGTCTGGAAAAACACTTTGGAAACCAGAATATTACTTTTGAAATTGTAGAGATTTATATGTATTGAAATCACTGCCAACTTCAACCATTCAAAATTTTGATTCAAACCTCAAATAACCACAGGATCCATTTACAAGCAGAAACACAAAAATAAATAGTCAGTGTCTCTTTTTACTAACCTTTTGCTGTCTGAGATCATACAAATCACTTAGTACCCTCTGCCCTTGGTGAGATTGGGAGAAGAATCCAAAAAAGGTAAAATCTATGGGTTGAGAGAAGAAAATTATAATAATGATGATGATGCTGCTGCTGATAATAATAATAATAATAATAATAATAATAATAATAATAATAGAGTAAAAGGAAATAATTAAAAAGTGGGACAGGAATAATGAGGCACATAAAACTGCTTATGAGCCACTGACCCAGTCCATTCCGAGAAGGGATTGGCTCTTCCATTTCTACACTGAACATGAAGTTCTATGGTTTGGAACGTCCCTTTGGCTAGTTTGGGTCATCTATCCTGGCCATGCTCCCTCCCAGCTCCTTGTGCACCTTCTCGCTGACAGAGCATGGAAATTGGAAAGGGTAGCTACTGAACAACTCAAGCATTAAACAATGGTTGGACTTGGTAATTTTAAAGGTCTTTTCCAACCTAAAAATTTCTATGATCAGTGTGGCATCAACATTATTTCCATATTAAATACATTTAAATATTAAATTATGGATCATCTATCTGGAAGAAAATTAACTCTATACCAGCCAAAGCCTGCTATCTCTTAATTCCTGCTACAGTGACATTATGAAATGACTAAACAGCATAAGACTTTTGTTATATATATCCATATCTATATCTAATCTATTTATCCCTCTATCTATCGATAAAATGAGGGTTGGTAATACAGAAAATTAACCAGCAACTTTTAAACCACACATCGACAAAAGAAATTGTAAAAGAATACATTCTTAATGCTGTTTACACAACTTCTGGTATGGGAGTCTCAAGGCTTTTTCAAGGCTGACTTCTTAATTACTGGGAAACAGAAATGATGGCAACTTATCTAAAGTGATGGAGGAGTAGATAGACAAAAGTAGCCTCTTTGACAGAAGCAAGGAGTCCACATTGAAACCATAATCTTTGTGTCATAGTCTTGCATTACTCTGATTTACTACAGCTGATGTCAGAAGGACCTGTGAGGTCAGTGGTCCCAGCAGACACTGCATACCAGCCCTACTGCAGCCAGTTTTGCTTCACCCAACATACACTTCCCTTTCAGATAAGAGGTCTCTGGCAAATCAGGCAAACTCCTCCCTAACTGTCCTCCTCTTCCACACCTCCCCCTACCCCCCTTCACCTTATTAAGAACCTTTCTACACAGTAAGTTATAATGATATAACAACAATATCATTTTAAATACAAATTTTCAGGCATCAGCCAAACTCTGACAGCTCAGTTTTATAGCAGCATGACAGAGTATAGCCACAGAATATTGGAGGAAAATAAAAGCTTTTAAGCAGTAAGATCTCTAGAGCAAAGACTTGAGAATCTTGAAAAAATGGGTCTTGAATACATCACTGAACATATTACTGAATATAGCTAGAAGATATTGTAATAATAGCAAAACTGTCAAAAATACGCACTGGTAAAAGAGACCACTCAGTCATTGTTTTGTTTTCCATTACATTTTAGTGGAAGAGAGTTGATGTTTGGCCTTTTTTCTTTTTTTTTACTATTAAAATTTCAAAGACAAGAACTTTGGGAAAACATTTTTCCCCTTCCAGTATTGTGGCTAACACTATTGAAGGTTCTTCAAATGGATGACAGAAATTGAGGCAATCATTACAGACAGTATGGGATATTATCTTCGTCTACAATATCTAATAGATATGCCTAATTTGAAATTACAGTCCACTCTATCACTTGGAAAGCCACTTACATGTGAATAAATGCCTTTTACTACTATTTTTCAAACTGAAGAAATTAGAGAATGCATCTTCTTATCATATCTCAGCATACATAAAAATTATGAGAATATTGATTCATTGACTATATATTTTAACACTTCCTCATGCAAGAATTGAAATACAGTAAGATAAAATTTCATTATAAATAAAAATATCTGAACAGCAAAGACAAAACTATGAACAACATAGTAGAAGTACCTGAACTTCTCTGTGACTCTTGCCACTTTAGGTCAAAGACTAATTTATCCTGTTCCTGTTTTAATTTACATGGTCTTTCATCTCTGTGTTCTCTCTCCCATTATTTTCTGGGTTATCTTGTCATTCTGTTTACCTGACATGCATGCAGATGTCTCCTTTCTCCTAAATTTAGAAAATTTTGATTTAGTTATTGTTTTGTCGTGCTGCTTGTGTCTTAGTGTTTAGAAAGGGCAAAGGAAGAAAAGAACTTTATAAATGAGACTATTCTAATTGTATCAAATCTGTGAGAATGCAGAACAATGACAATAGTGGAGGGATTCCTATGAGCACCACAGACAACTACCACCACAGAAGCTTTTATCTGTGAAAAGGATGATGTGGCAACTGCAAAACGGACAGATTCATGCCACACAGCTGTTACTACAGTCATATGTCACATTATGTCATAGAAGTTACATTATGTCTGGATGAGTTTTAGATCAGACAGTGCATATGAACATTAATGAATTCCTTCAAATTCACAAAATCCAAGAAACACTGCTCGCATATCTTAGTATTAATACTCATACTATCTCTTCCATTATAAGAAAATAAAAAGTTTAATTTCAGCCATTTTTTGGAGATAATTTTCCTTGCACTTAAAAAAGATTATATGCAATAATATTGGTGTATGCATTATCTTAAAATGTAAGATATTGGGATCCTATGCTTTAAGGTATTTTAGACTGAAACAGATCATAGCCAGATGGAAATTCAGAATTTCACATTGCAGGGCTAGAATGAGAGGAGCAGCCATTAGTGAGGTAGGTAACATTCTTAGCAACCTGTAGTTGGACAGCTGTAGTTTAATTCCTAAAAAGATTGTTAGATTTAGTCTTACTTCACCACTTCTGAAACAGGTTAGCTTGAAGCAGAGCAGTCACAGGATTCAGGCTGCATTTTATGGGTTTTTTGGAGAGTTTATGTGGTTTTATCACATTTCTTCTAATAAGAATTGTGATGAAGAAGGAGTTTCTAAATGGCATTGGGTCATTCTATTCTCCAGTAGACTAGAAAACAATGTGTTGATATCCATCAAGAAGACAGTAGGTAAGGCAGCCCAAGTTAGTAATTTCCTAATGAGCTGGTGATGGGGTCAGTCTCCTATATTCTCCCAAAGTGACTGTGATCATAGCTCATGACTGTTGTCATGAGACAATTCAGAGATAAATAAAACAAGAAAATACTGAAATTATATGATGAAATTACCAAAATTATTTGCAATAGCAAAGAGCTTTCTGATTTCATTGTCATTATTCTTATGCTATTTGTTGAATTCATTTTCATTAAGGTAAGGAAGGTAAGGAAGGTACCTCTTTGATTAATATATTTTTCAGAGATTTTGCACTCATTGGCACATTATTTCAAGCTAGACCTTTAATCTGTCTTAGAGATTTTTGTTGTTCATAATTAGCTCTGTTAAAGTCCTTACAGTAAGCACATAATCAAGAGCTAGATGCAATGATTTGATGTTCTGTACTAATTGTTTTCCGTTTACAGAGTATTTAATCTTGAAAAGCACTAGTATGAATTAGATGGATAGATCATATTGATGAATCTTTTAAACCTTAAGTTTATTATGTCCACATTGTGCTATAGTGTAGCATTTCAATGTGACAGAATAACTCTTTCAAGAAAGCGAGTATTGATATCCTTATTTTATTAGTGACAAAACCTAGGCTTTATCATAGGATTGGTAAAGAAATCCTCTGAAATAGATCAGCAAGAGAAAATATGCCAGTTCTTATGACAAAATATTTCAGAAAAATGCCTTCTCCCATGTAAATGGATAGAGGAGTTTTCTCACTGGACCACTCATCAGCAGAATACTAATGGTGATAACTAGGTCCACTACATAAACAAAGGCCTGGTCTCAAAAGAAAAAAACATACTTGGACTCTAATAAGTCTAACATCTTGTAGAGTACTTTCTCAGAGAGAAAAAAAAACCCACTCCATCCCTCTCATTTATCCAGTTCCATTTGTTACATTTCTCTTATTCTGGAGAAGTGAAGGCTTTGAGGAAACCTAATTTCAGCCTTCCAGTACCTTAAGGTGACTCTGAGTTAGATATCTAGAATACTTTTATAGTCAATAGAGGAAAAGCAAGCTTTTCTGCGTTGTGAATCACCTGACCTGCTTTAGATTTAGGATTTTTAACAGAAATAGATATCACTCTAACAGTTACTTTCCTTCCATTGATAATAACAGAAGTCAAATGGCTTATTCAGACAAAAATGTGTGATGTAGGTGGTTGAAATTTTATACATTGCTCTCTGAAATCTCAGTCAAGAATAATTTGCAGAGGCAGAGCAAGTGGTCACTAAACTACTCATTTGCTGAAATAAAACCAAAGTTATTGCACTGCTAAAGTACCAGCTAAGCTAAGGTTCATCATTGACTCTAAAGCACAGTAACTTCAATTTAAAAGTTGTCACACAATCCACCTAATTATGCAGATATGCATATCTCATGTATGCTCATCCTCAGTGAATTAGGTGTTGGAGTGAGTAGTCGTAGGATTGGGCCCATGGGAAAGAACCCCCTTGTAATGTCTAACAGTGGGCAGAAGCTGTGGGTGCAGTCTGGAATCGTGTTTGGGATTGCACCCTGACACACTGACACCAGCACCTCTTTTCCACTCCACACCGCAGTCTTTGCTTTCCCTTTTGCTTGCAGAGGTTCAGTGGGATGGAGAGGGACTACACACTGCACCCAGTGCTCTAAGGACACATCTGGCCACTAAGGATGATGGAGCATGAGTTGGCCAAAGCATTTTAATGTTTGCTGAGTGTGATTTGACTGAACAATGATGTTCTAGCACACTTTTTAGAATTCAAAAACTTCCATCTCTCTTCATTCACTTCCAGGCTGATAATTTTAAAAATTCCAAGGGTATGACTTAAAGCCTGCATGCTACACATCTTAAGTATTTTTTGTTCTTTCTTTTCCTTTTACTGCTACTATGCTGTACAAAAACAACTACAGAAGGCAGTCTGTAACAAAACATGCACCTGTCAGAGTTCAGTTCCACTTGCAGCTTTTACTCAAATTACTTTCCTATCTGTTGCAGGGAGCTCCTGGAGTCTTTCATTTTCTCATGCCTGGAGATTGTTCATGAAGTAATTTGCTCAGCTATTTCCAGATCCAGGTGACCCTTTCACCCTGCACAATGTGACTTCTCACCTAAAGGAACTAGTCACAGCAAAGCACATCCCCAGGGTATTGGTATGTCAACTATTAGCCCTGCAGAGTTCTTTTTAGCTATTAGATATGCAGACTGTTTTTACAAACGCAGTGACTGAGGTGGCAGGGGTTTGCATGGTGTTTTCACCATGAAAATATAAACTATTCTGGAGTGACTTATGGAAAATATGTCGTATAACAAGAAAAACTATCAAACCTGAAACATTCAGTGAGTCTGAAAATTCCAATATCCCCTCTCTGCAAGCGGCCACTACCACATGCTTTAAGGGAAACTCTAAGAAAAGTTGAAAAAGAACGACCTTTCCTTAGAAGAAATGCATTTTTTTCACTCTTGGATGACTGCTTATGCTCAGAATCACTGAAACTCTGTCAGAATAATAATAAAAAGAAAAGAATAACCTATGGTTAATTTTGTGGATGGTCCCATGGCTCATGTAAATGTCTGATTCATTTAAAGTCAGCTACAGTCTCAACCTCTCTAATAGGCTGTGCCATTCCTCCTGAAGGAAGGAATTCCAGAGGTTAATTATATATTATAAATTATATCCCCCTTCTGTTCAGCTGACTGCTGCTTTCCCCTAGCCCCACAACCTTTCCTCTCCTTCACTGTTTTGTACTCTATCACAATTTCTCTCACCTCATTTTTCTTATTCCTATAATATTTTCCCTTCTTATTTTTTGTTTTTATGGAAGCCTACAACAAGAAAAAAGCATCTAGGGCTGCACTTGTACTACTTCTGGGGGTATGGATGGAAAAAACATATTTGGTCAATATAGTCTTATAAAGTTTAGTATAATGCAAATTAAATCACATCCAGGCTGTGAAAACATTGACATGGAGTTAATTCCAATATTAAAACAGCCATGACAATAGCCCTGAAATAAAATTTTCTGGATCAATAAATTCATAAATTATGACAAGATTTCTTTTCCAACAATACACAATGAAGTGATCACAGATACATCTTGCAGAAACCCTAATGAGTATTTTGTTCCCATCTACTAAGTACCAAACAAATTTTCCATATCCATTGATGCTGTTTAGATTTTAGAATATGATCATTGTGGGTCATGTACCTTATTACAGTGTTGTCTGAATGAAGGTGAAATTTATGCTATGCAATCACAGCTATTATCTTTTTGCAAGATCCAGGTATAATAATATTTGCCTACATTAGTCTTGCAAAAGCATAGAGTAAAATCTTAGTTCCATTTCTTGATGAAAATATAGAAGCCATTTTATTATCTTTTTAACCTGACAGTGATATATATTATTATGCTATTTCTCCATTTTAATTTGTAAGTGCTTAAGGCCTTGGGGTTTGTCTTTTTAAAACTCATTTAGTAGTAATGACATGGATACTTAGTGAATGTTCACACATCAACCACTTCCCCTTCTCCGCTCTTTCTCCCAGTCCTATAAAGATTAAAGGAATTAAAGGATGTTCTATTGTATGCTTTACTCTTAAAAACAAAAACAAACCAAACTTGAGAGAGATAATATGATACCAGGAAGGAAAAAAAAAACAGGGAGGGAAGGGAACATAATAGCAGAAGTAGCAGGTAAATGAAAGGAAAAATTAATGAGAAAGAGCCAAACATCTTTTCTGTTATGACAAAAGTGCAAAATAATCATTGCCTGAGAGGGCTGCATGTTGAAGCAGGACTCAGAATAGTTGCAAAACCTGAACACATGAAGATTTTTCTCTTGCCATAACTGTCTTTCTCAAGTTCTGATAGCACAAATGTAGGGTTTAGCCAATTTTATGCCTGAGAATAGGCATAATTTGGCATAATTGTGTATGTTGTCATCACAGAGAATATCTAATGCACTCTCGCAGTTCCATATTGCTAATGTACTTATAGTGCTCACTGGAAAAAAGAAAGAGTCCGGGTTAGCCTTGATTATTACCAATACTCTGAATATTGATTAATTGTTAGTAGTTATTTGGTTAAATGGCAAGTGGTATTCTGAGATGCTTTTATGTGCAGCTTCTCATTCAATTAACTGTCTGTTCTTCAATGTTCTTCATCTAAGCAGTACCTGCAGATAGCGTTCAACACCAAAAACAGCAGATACTCTTCTATCCATAACTCCACTGGCTGATAAACCAGAAGCAATTTGAAAGCATGAAACACATTACAGTGATTATTATAGATTATTGCTGGTCTGTTTTTATCGTTTTCTCCTTTACATTGTAGAATTAAACTAATATTTGTTCCACAGGTGTGGCCCACAGAGCACAATGGAAAAACAGAATTATACCAAGAAATAGAACATAGGAAAAAATGAAATAACACTGTTATGGTTTTATGAGGTGTAAGTTGTGCCAAGTTCAGCTAGACAATGTGCACAGATCTAAAGCTTTAAAAAGCTCCATCTTGCAGAAATGCATTTTATGCGAGTTTAGAGATATTCAGTAGAACTGACCCTCCAAGGAACACAATTTCTATTATGAAAGAGAAATTTAACTCTCAGAATTTTATGTATAGTATGGTTTAAGAGAACTGAAACCTTTAGATAAGCACATAAAATCACAGCTGGAAAAGTCTAGAAGCAAAAACACGAATAAAGAAAGTAAAAATAGATAACATTCCTTCTGTCCTTACTGCCGTTACAAGAATCATTGAAACTTAAGCTCTGTTCAATAGATATTGTTTTCTAGACTTTAAAATCACTGAATAAATTAGATTGGAAGGTTTCCCTGGAGCCCATGTGATCCAAGGCTCTGCTGGCATCAGGGTGAAGTTTGATGTTTGATCAGGTTCCTGTGGATCTTGCCCAACCTTGTATTTTCTCCATGTACTTCTGGGAGGAGCACGTCTTCATCTTCTTTATAACAATCTATTAGGTAGTTGAATGTAGCATCAAGTCTGCACTAACCTTACTTCCTCAGACTGAAAAGAAGAAAGAAAAAATCACCTATTTTCTCAAACTTTTCTCAGGAGTGTTGTCAGGCACTGGAACAGGCTGTCAAGGGGAGTGGTTGGGTTATCTTTCCTGGAGGTATTTAGCAGAAATGTGGATGTAGCATTGAGGGACATGGTTCAGTGATGGATTTAGTGCTGGTTAATGGTTGAACTTGATTATTATAAATGTGTTTTCCAACCTAAACCATTCTATGATTCTGTACTCCAGCCATCTTTGTAGCTCTATCGGTAGTTCTCCAGTTTGTGGATACCTTTCTTGTACTAGAGAGCCTAAATTCCAATGCAGCACTCAAAACCTGGTTTCAGATGCCAAAGAGGTTGGGATAACTCCTCTGGGGATAGTTCCTCTGGGGATAATCCATTCTCTCACCTGTCTGTGCTCCCCCTGGAGCTGCTCAGTGAGCAGGTGCCCGTCACAGCCGCGAGGGTGCGCTGCTGACTCAGCATCAGCTCCTGGCCACCAGCGCTCTCGGAGCCTTTCCCTCAAAGCTGCTTTTGATACAGCTAGGCTCTTTCTCTTGCAAGGACTGGATCCACTGCAATAATTGCTAAATTTCATGAGGTCCCTGCTAGCACACTGAAATCCCTTTGGATGGTCACTTTTTCCTCCAGCACACCAAGTACTGCTCCCCTTTTGGTGTCGCCCCTAAACTTACTGAAGGTACTTTTCATCTAGTCATTTTATCTGTTAGTTAAAGACATTAAATAGCATCACCTATTTTCCCATGAAGAACACCTCCAGTGATACAAGGCCACCTCTTCAGAAGTCTCAGCTTGCTGTATTGCCCCATTAAAGTCCTATTGTCCTGTAGCTGTCTCACTGTGTATTCAAAAATAGTTTTATGTTGCTTCAGTTTAGAATTCTGTCTTCATTCATGCTGCTCTTCTACCACACTTGTTTGCCTTCCTGCACAAAAGGGTGGAGAATCCTTGTGCCCTGAAGAGATGATTCTTGAGGATCATCCAACACTGCTGAGCTCTTTTGTTGTTCAGAGCTACCTCCTGGGAGAGTCTCCAAGTATTTCCACAAAAAGCATAGGTCAGCTCTGCTGAATACAAGGGCTGCTATTCATTTTCACAGAATCACAGACTATTTGAGGTTTGCTGTGACATCTTTACATTGTCAAGTTTAACCTCTCCTGCTAAAGCATGGTCAGCTAGGACAGGTTGCCTAGGACACTGTCCAGCCCTTACCCCTGTTTCTCAGGATTTTAAATTTAAACATCATAAACACAATATGTTTATGTTTGTGTTTAACAACATAAACACATTTGTCTCCAAAACCCTGACTATTTTTCCTGGTTTATAAACAGCAGGTCCTGCAGAGCATGTACCCGAGCTGGCTTGCCAAACTCCTGTGTCCTTGCTTGTGCCCTGAATGTCAAGCAGATACTGAGATAAAATTTCTCATGAGTACCACGTCCTTTAACCATGAGGCTTCTTCCTTTATGGTCTATAAAGAGGTCTTCATCTGTTTCCTCCTCTTGTTCAGGTCCTGTGTAGGGAAGCGTTCTAGGGAAGTGTTTCTCCCTTGCTGGTTTCCATTTTTTAACCTGATTCCAGCTATTTTGTTACTCTTCCCAGAGCAAAATTCTACAGAGTCAACTGCTTCGCCAAAATCTCCATCCTGACCTGCCTTTCCCAAAAAGTCCATGTCTACCAATGTACTCCTATGTCTCTGTGAGCTCAGTAAGATTATACATTTCTGAATGCACAAGAACTTAGAATTTTACTTCTTTGTTTTCAGTGATGCACACATTCATGAGCAGGTGCTTAGGACAAGCACATAGACACACAGCTTTATTTGGGAAAGTGTGATAGCTTCCCACACCATGCTGTCCCTCCTATGTCCCATACCATTCTTTCACTTTTCCACGTACTTTGTGTACTCTTCCCTTGAATCTCCATTTAAGGCCTCCAACATCTGGTGAATCTGTATCTTGTCATTTGAGTATAACCTCAAGTTATCTTTCCATGTATTATGGATTTGGGATTTTTTTACACCTTCAAGGTCTCTGCAAAGATCCTTTCTGTGTCCTTCTTCTCTTCCCTGATGTTACACCATGTACTCAGTTTCTCCCACAACTCTTTTCCTTTACAGCCTTGTGACTCTTGGGGTGTACAGCCCACAGCTGTCAGCTCTGAGGCAGCAGAAACTACAGACACCTCTGTCATCCTGGTACTTAGTAAACCTTGTCCTTCCTCAGGAGCTGTGTCTTGGTCAAAGCCAGGTCATCCTGGGGTGGGGGGTGGGGAACGGGTGTCAGTGCGTGTTCTGTTGGAAACTACACTCTCTGAAACACTTTTGCTGTTGTAGGACCAGCTCCACTAGTCCCATGTGGTCACTTTCACACACCTCTGGGTGTTCTGGATGTCCTATTCTGTCAGCACCAGCTGCTGAGTGCTGATTGATATCTTCTCTTGGTATGCTCCTCTTCTACAAATTGTTGGACCCAGACTGTCCTAGGAATGGAGTCAGGCTTTACCTGGTGTTCCCAAGCAATAGGACAAGAGGCAAGAGGCAGAAACTGACGCACAGGTAGCTCCACCTGGCAATGAAAAAGGATTTGTTTACTACATAGGTGAGCGAGTACTGGCACAGACTGCCCAGAGAGGTTGTGACATCTCCCTCAATGGAGATATTCAAGAAGCATCTGGATGCAATCCTGTGCTATGTGCTTTAGGGTGACCCTGCTCGAGCAGGGAGGTCGGACCTCGTGACCTACTGTGGTCCCTTCCAACCTTTCCCATTCTGTGACTGCGAAACCTGGTTTAGATTATTTTTGGTAATTAAGTTAAGCTGTATAATTTTTACAAATACACATCCTCTGTTTTGCAACTGAAAAATGGCAAGAAAGAAGGACCTCCCTGCAACACAGTGACAAATGGTGCTTCAGTGTTAAAGGAAAATTTTTTGCACCCATCTCAAAGAACTGTTTGGGTTTGCTATATTTTTTTTTCTTTTTCTTTTAAGAGACTTGGGATAATATATATAAACAAAAACATCAGCAAATGTGAAATGTTGGAATTTGTTTCTTGGGAAATCTTCTTGACTACAAAATTTAATTCCCATTTATTTAGCATGTTCTAGCCTGTTTTGAGATTTTAAGGGACAGATGCTCCCCTGCCCCTGCTTCTCTAGCAGTTTCAATGAAATGTTTTAAAATGGCAGCCATATGAATAACAATTCTCAGCAACAAAGAGCATCATTTTATCTTGTCAGAAATTGGCACTTACTGTACAAGATCTGTTACTGCAAAATTAATGCAAGAGCTATTCATTGTTCTTGACTATGGAGTAATTTGGATTGGATGACTTGATGCTCATCATAATCTTCTATAAATATAAATTAGGCTGAACATTATTAAATAGCAGTTTTAAAAAAAACAAAAGGAAATGCAAGATATTATAAAACTATGGAAGTCTTTTTTATAGGACATTGTAAATGCCAAAACATAGATTTAGGAAGGATTAGGAATATTCATGGAAGAAAATTCTGCCAAACACAGTTAAACACAAAGATATGGTCTTCAGCTCAGAAAATACTAAAACTGCAGATTAACTGCTGATTTCTGAAAGGATTATTTGGGAAAGTATCACTGGGGGGATTATACTGACAGTATTCACTATCTTTTTTTCTTAACATTGAATACTGGACTAGATAGATTTTTGACATGGTCTTGTAAGTTTTGTGTCAACACAAACTCTCCTTGGTCCATACAGACTGAAAAGTTGTATTTGTTTTTAACATTTCATCAACATTTCTTTACTCCAATCCAAGGTGCATAATTTTTCTAATGCAGAAAGGACCTCTAACTGGGACATTTTAAAACCACTTTTGAAAGCATTATTTTGAACTAAGCCAAATCTGATTTTATATATACCCCATCGTAGGTACTAATAACAAAGCACCTTTGTGACAAATATGGCTCTGAACGACTGCTTACAATGTACATGAATGTTACATATTGTAGATTTGTCCTCAGCTGGAACCATTACATTTAAACTAATTTGTCTTCATTGCTAACCCAAAAGGTTTACATTGCACAAACCTATGATTCAGTTCCTGGCATTCCATTTATACAGATACATTCTATTTAATATCCTAAATATTTTTCAATCTTCTAACAAATTAGTATTTCAGCTAGGAAGCACATTATTGAAATTATTGTATTAACATTCATCCTTGAACTGAAATAGATTTGCTTCCCAAAAAAGCAAGAAGTATTTTATGTCTATCCAAATGCCTACCATTATAGGGTTGAATAATTTCTAGAGCAGTATGAACAGTTGCACCAATACTCCTGGAAAGTGAATTTTAAGCTTGCACACTTGAAGGCTCATACCAGAGAAATTATAATTTATGTGAGATGACATAATAAATGGGATAGTAAGAATCCCAAATCTCACAAATTTTTGACAGAGGCAATTAAGCAAGCTGGGCAAGAGTCTGCATCCTTCACAACTACAGCCAGGTATGCACAAACAATTACTCCACAGCACCTTGACATATTACATTTAAACTCTGTACTAAGAAAAAAAAAATCTCATAGAAAACTATTTTTCCCTATTAATATTGCCTTTGGAAAGGTCTACGTCACCTGGAAGGTAAACTTAGAGCAGTTCTCTCTCATGATGCCTCTCATCAATTTTCTTCACTCCGTAAAAGATTCAGTGCTAAAATGACTATTGCAAGCTCTTCCCCTTAGTATCGAGTGGCATGACAATGCAAAATGTGCAACTGTCTCTATTTCACATTACTGTACATACTGTACCATGTATCACAAGGCCATGACCCTATTGAAGGCAGTGGAAATTTTGCAACATTTAGTGATCTTGTTCTTCACAGAACTTGAACAGTTTGAATATATAATGTCTTTTATAACATTAACGATCATTTTTAACAGTGATCTAAAACTGAGTTAATGTATTTTAAATAGTGTGTTCAAAATTATCCATTAAATAACAAATGCAATAAAAAATTATAATCAACTTCCAATAAGTGGGAGAAAATCATATTCTTTCAGAAGTAAGTAGATACAATGATTTTGTAGATCACTCAGCTACCTTTATTTATTTATAACTTCTAAGATGCCTTTCAACTTATTTCTAGAAAATTTTCAGGCTTTGAAATGAACAGTCAGTATTTAAGATCAGTCACAGAAAACAAAATCCAGAAAAATATATTTTTCTGATGCATATTCTCTAGGTTGAAGCCAAATTATCACCAAGTTTAGTTTATAAATTATTTTCACCTCTTAAAAATACATTAAATTAAGTTCTGTTTCCTGTACATGGATTGAGTAGGAAGGAGAGCTAGAATTGGGTAGCAAGCAATCCAATTTGTTAGCAAACCCCACAAATTTTAATAGGAGGATCAGAGAGGAGCCACTGAAACAACTTCTAATTTGCCACAATGTTATTGCACTGCTCTCTATTTCCACTCAAAGTATTTCTTCTATTCTGAATTCTCATTTTACAATCATTTTCTTTGTCATATGAATCAGTGAAGCTGAGTTGCAAAAGACAGAAAGATATCTGAGACAACAATAAGGAGAACTTAGTAATGAGCATTTTATTTCTTGTAAACTGTATGTAATGTATTTTCTGAATTAAAGTGAACTGCTCTAATGGCAATTTTAAGTTTGACAAGAAATGGAAATCTCATTTTCTGATTTTCAATAAAGAAATCATTTTTATATTATATGACATTCCATATAATTCAGTGCATTGAATCAGCAAATGTACATCCATCTTGAAGTGTCTTCCACGTGTTAATGTATGTATCTGTAGTAGAGAACCAGAGCAGTCACCTACAGTATGCTTACAGCTATTAACTGGTGTGTTATGCCTATCAGAAGTTTCACTAAAGACAGTTTCATTTCAGAAAAGACCATTCCTAATTCTCTTTATTACCAAGATCTTTCTAATCAGTAATACAGATTCAACCCTGCAAAGGTCTTTTCCGGCTTTTTTTCCTTATTGAATTTTATTGATATCAAGCTTAAAATAAATACATTAATTTTAACCCAAAATTAGTCCAAATGTAAATACTTTCTGAAAATAAGAGGAGTCTTTCTCATATCAAAACAACTACTGATTTTTGTTGTATATTCAGATATATCATTCCCCTGTGCACCACTAAAATTCCTTGGATGAAAAACAGCTGTTTCCTAAGAAAATTAATTTTGGCACCTTCCTGTTCTTTCATCTCTTGCCTATATCTCATTGGAGATCTACTGTTTCCTTTTTTGAGTGAGACTAGCAGAAAATGTGATTGTAGCAGGTAGTAGCACATCTGATATACTTGGTTCCAGTTAAGTACTCTCTTTGGAGACATTTACCTGACATTTTCTGATTCAAGAGTCTCAAAAGCCGTGGGAGGTTCACAGAAGGCAGTAATGAAATAGTAGCTATTCAAGATTCTGAGATGATGAACAATCCTTTTTACAGAGGAGTGAGCTGGGAAAAGATGGGGAGGCATGGGACAATAAACAGCAGGGACACAATAGACTCAGGCGCACTGGATACACTCAAATCCCTGGAACAAAATGGGTTTCATACAAAAAGGCTGAAAGAGCTGGCTACTGTGACTTTTGAATTAAACTGTCTGTCATCTGCAAAGAACTATGGTGATGATGGGGAAGTGCCTGATTAGTAAAAATTAGGAAAAACCAGTCTAATTTTATTACGATTTTGCCTTTAGAAAGGGCAAAGTAGCCCATTATGGGTCAGAGAAATCAGCATCATGTCAGCCCCTAAAAAGGTCACGGAATATTTTCTCTTAGATTCTATTGAAAGCATATGAAGCATAAGTGTTTCTGGAGTAGCTGGCACAGATTTACAAAGCGCTTGACAAAACAAAAGCCTTCTGCTATGAAACAAATTACTAGGTTTATGAGGAGATATTGGTGGATATGTTCTATGTTGTTATTAGTAAAGTTTTTACAGAATTCCCATTTGAAAATAGAGAAAGCACAAACCTGGCTTTGGAAAAACGAACTACTAGATTAATTGAAAATTGGCTGTTCTGCCAGGCACACATAGTAGTGATTATTGGCTTAATTTTGGCCAGCAGTCTGCAGCCATCAGAGGCTTCCAGAGGCCAATTTTTTGTCCCATTTGTATTCAACATCTTCATCAGTCACTTGGGTAATGGCATAAAGTGTACCCACATGCAAATTTGTAGATGACTATAAAGTGAGGGGAGTTGTTGGCACAGAATTTCAGACCAGAGAGACTTAAAAAAATTTGAGGAGAGGGGTCAACAAACCCTTGCTGATTTGTGTTAAGACAAAGTTCACAGTCAGAAACTATGATGGAAAATCCTACACATTTTTACAGACCAGGAGCTAACAACCGAATAATGTCACTTCAGGGAAGAGCTTTTATTGTGTTCCCATGACCAGATTTTGGTAACTGTGGGATGTAGGGGTGATGTGAGAAGCTGCCAGAAGCTTCCCCCATGTCTGCAGAGCCAGTGCCATCTGGATCTAGAATGGACACACTGCTGGCCAAGGCTGAGCCAAGCAGGAATGATAGTAACACCTCTGTGACAATATATGTGAGAAAGGAAAAAAAGTTAATGTGCAGATGTAGTTTTGGACAGAGAATATGTAAAAGGAAAAACTCTGTGGACAAAAAGACAGTGAAGAAAGAGGCAGAGGAGGCACCCCAGGCGCCAGAGCTGAGATTCCCCTGCAGCTCGTGGTGAAAACCATGGTGAAGCAGCTGCACCCCTGCAGTCCATGGAAGTCAGTAGGAGCACAGAGATCCGCCTAAATTCCACAGAGGAGATCCCTGCCACAGTGAGGGATGCCTGAAAAGAGGCTGTGGTCCCATGGGAAACTTGTGCTGGTAGGCTCCTGGCAGGGACCAGTGTTATTCCAGCTGATATACAATCCAAGGGAAGGTAGGGTCAAGATGTTCTCACCTTGTGCTTTGGCTTTCCTGGGCCCTTCCCCCAGGTGGGATTCAGTCATTTGGCCACTCAGAGCTGGGTTAGGGACTCTAGGGTTGGGATGTGGAGCATTGTGTCTGGTGTGCCAGTGGTTGGAAGGCATTGCAGGGCTGGGATACACGATGCCTAGGGGTGGGGAGTATGAAGCAATGCATCACCTCAGCTGGGTCACAGTTGACTTGCCCGTGTCCCCACACATGCATCTGAAATGTTTTAAGCCAGCAATCTCCTCCACACATGGGCGAAGGGTGTTTTTGAGATTTATTTTACATCTCATTATCTTGCTGTAATTTTATTGGCAAAAAATTCAGTTAATATACCCAAGTTCAGTCTGTTTTTCCCGTGATGATATTTGGTGAGTGGGTTCTCCCAATGGTTATCTCCACTCACAAACCTTTTGCTACATTTTCTGTCCCTTGTCCAGTTGTGGATAGGAGTGATAGAGTGTTTTTTTTTGGGTACCTGACATCCAGACAGGATCAGCTCACCACAGAGCTTAATGATTGTAGTGAGCCCCAGAGGGAAAAGGGCAGTGCTATTGCATGGGAGACAAATGGTGCACTGTTCTGTGTTGAGAGGAATAAGCTGCTGTCACTCCCTATCTGGCATTGATGAGGCTGTACCCAGAGTATGACATACAAATGACATACACTTCTGCCTTCCATCCAGTTCAAGAAGAATACGGAGAAAGTAGTGAAGTTCAGCAAAGTTCAGCTTCCTTGATGAGCAGGGACCCAGAGCACACGTACTGCGAAGGGAGGATAAGGGAACTGTGGTTCAATACAGAAAAGAGTGAGGGGAAATCTAATAAATGTCTACAGCCATTTGAAGGGCAGCTGCAAAGACAAGAACTATACCCTTCATAGCAGCACCAAACAACATAACAAAACAAAGTTGCCATAAATTATGCCGTTCACATTTTAGGCTGGTAAAAAAAAAAATATAACTAGGGCAGTGAAATTGCCAGCATGATGCAGCATTGGAACTTGTTTCCTAGGCAGGTCAAGC
>WBND01000224.1:1103079-1251638 GCA_013398595.1 Tychaedon coryphoeus | reverse complement strand
AAAAAAGAAAACACAAAAAAAGAAAACAACCAAAACAACCAACCAAAACAACAACAACAACAACAACAACCCACAAAAAATCAAACCTATGGAGAATCTTCATGCAAAACAAAAACAAAAACAAAAAAAGAACCAAAACATAGAAAATATTTATGAAGAAGCCCACCTGAGAAATGCTCTGATATTTCAGCTATTCTCCTGGTATTTAGGAACCTTACCCATGTTCTATGAAATCTAAAATCTGATTTATGCAAATCTAATGCAGCATGTAAAATCATATTGGCCCAAAACAGACAAGAGAAAGAAAAATTATTTAATGTGATATTGTTTGTTTATTTTTACTCATATATAGACAAATTATTTTTTGCATGTTGTCTATAATATGGGAGTTTGCAAGAACAGCAGCAGTGACGTTCAAAGTTCTTAAAAGAAAGAATAAGGCATTAGATGAGGTAACATAAATCTGTCACCTCATGAAGTGCATTATAAAAAAGAAATTGAAAAAAAATGGGTTGTATTACCTAACAACACTATTCTCATACTCATTATTATAAAACTTTTTCTGAGATTTAAAATGATTGAATAAACGTGTTCTTTCATCTTGTAAGATGCTGTTCCACATGAAGCATGTTGCACTGGAGCTCTGATTTTGTCCCAAGTAGTTAGAAATGTGAAGCAGTAGTCTGATATTTTTCTTAAGTCCAAGGATATCAGGCTTATCCAAAACTATGCAGCCTGCATTTAATAAAGGTGTAGTGGTAGCAGTTGGAATTGCACTTGATTCTACCTGCTCATTTTCAGAAAATTTGTTTCCAGGAGCCAGCAAGCAAGATTCCTGTGCTCATGGGAACAGACATCATCAGCCTTGTGCAAAGACTAAGCAAAGAGCATTCTGACGCTCTGCTGCACTTCTGTTTGCCAAAACTCACTTTAGCACCTATAGTTGACATCTACTTTTTTTGGAAGGCTGCCCGCCACAAGATGTGCAGCAGTTTATATGACTTTGCACTGTGCAAAACTAGGGTGCAATAAATAAACTCTGTTTTCCTGCTTTCTAATTTACACACAGCATTCAGTAAGTATTACCTTGGATACCTTTCCACTATATATATCTGGCAAAATGACAAATGATGCAAATAGAAAATCAAATCCTGATGTTTAGTCTGAAGCCTGAAATTTCTTTCCCATAGAAGTAGCTTGAATGGGAGTGTTTCCAGAGGTTTTGGCAAATTTTGGCTGCTAATGTAAATTTCTAAGCACAGTAATAAAGAAAATTTGAAACTGAAGACTGGCAGAGTGATTGCTTGCTGTTTGGCTTCCCGTGGCTGCAATCAGAAATGACCTAATAAAACAGCTGTGGTTCAGGCTCTCTTTTGCAATTTCAGTGTTATCCATGAAGCAGCAACATGCTCTTTTTTTTACAGCTTTGTTGTACTCTCTTCTTTAAGACACAAAATTTAAAGAAGATTGCTGAAATTCAAAGAGGCAGTGTCGGTGTCAGATGAAGGGTGAGGGACCTTGTCACCCAGTCTGTGATCCAGCATGGATCTGCCAGCTCTGAAATAGGACATGACGTAGAGAAACATATGGAAATTTATAGTATGTAAACACTAAATAAAGGCAATGAAAATGCTTCAAATGGATAGCAAGCAGATCAATATAATGCAGAATGTTAGATACTCATGTTAAGAATCTCATTTTATGAGAAAATTTCTCTCAGTCACTTTGCATTGTATTTTATTCTGGAAAATTTATTCTGTACATTGAAATATAAATAATTTCCTTTTTTTGTCATAAAGATAATATATTTAAGGTAATAACTTCCATTCTTGTAGGAAGAGTTAGCCAATCATGACTCCCATTTTTGCAACCTGCACTATAAACTGCTAAGAATCAAAAATACTCTCGGCTACACTGATGGAATTTTTTTTTTCAAAGATTGATCTACATTATCCTACATTTACTTTTTCCAGGTTTGCAATGTAGTTATGTCACTGGCACCCTCCTTTAACATGCACTACTATGCAATTTTCAGTAAATATCCCTTGTACCTTAAATAAAATATTTAAAAAACAAGTGATTCTTGGAAAGGAACAAAATCAACAATATCATCTGATCCTGAATCAATGAGCTCATGAACTATGTCAGAGTGCCAAAGCAGCAGCGCATTGCTGCTAGTTTTAAATACATAAGAAAAGAATTTGGAAATTGTCCAATTAATTTCCTCAGAATCCAAAGGGCTGAAGAAATCTTCTGTTCTCTGATATACTTACAGAATGTAGTGTGTCCTGATTGAGACACAGCTCTGTGCCTCCTCACAAACTTGTGCAGGCTATATTTCAGTTAGATCTTACTGTGCTGTCATCTTATCCAAGGTATTTTTTCTTATTTTTTCAATACGGCAGCAGTAACTCCTTGTGATTTCCTTATCAATAACTGGAGAACTGAAAAATCATATTAACTGTGCAGCATCCCCTGATTCAGTAAAACTATTAGTATTAATATAATGACATACAAAGGCCTATTCATGAAAAAAAGAGGGGGGGATTTTTTGGGTACTCTTCCATAATTGATTTGAAAGTGTCTTTCATCTTGGAGTGCACAGTTGAGAATATTCTTTCCAATTCTACTTTTGGTTCGGCCTTTTAAAGAACTGTTAAGATGTTTATAATCCTCCCATTGAAGATTCTGGTGTCTTTGGAAAAATCTATATTTAAGAAATGAATAGAACAAATACCAAATATTTTTGTTGTTAACACCCTTCCATTGGTAATTTTTTTTTCAGTCCTGCTAAGGAGAAGGTGGGGGATTTCTGGGTTAAGATTCCTGTTTTTCTCTCTGTCTGCTCTGTAGTACTTGGCTTGCTGAACTAAGTCACTATCATATATGTTCTGCCTATTACTACAAGGACTGACATTTACCTATTCTAGGGCTTTCTCTGTTTCTGTGCAAAGGAAAGATTTGCTATATTCCTAAAATCTGGTGCAACTCCAGGTGGTTCCCATGAAAAACTGTTCAGAAACCTAGTTGGTGCTTTGTTTCAGTAGAGTTTTGCTCCAAGACACTTCACATATTTGCATCTTCATTTCCAAAGTTAAATTATTTTATTTGGATTCCAAGATAGATAGAATCCATCCTGGAACTAAGAAGATTTGGATTCTGAAATTAACAAATTATTGCAATTTAGTAAAATATGCCAATCAGCCTTTGGGAGAAATATTCAGTGAAAAATATTATGGTAGTCAATGTTATTTATTAAAGTACCAGGGATTCACATTGAATCACACTGTCCTCTTGGAAAATACAATGAGAGCACTGGTGGATGCATTAATTAGAGAGGAAGTGTTTTCTCGAAAAACACAACCAACCAAATTATTTGGCATACTGTTTTTGAAGATTGGGTGATATGGTTCTTTTTTTTTCCTCCCCATGTTGCACTGATTAGCACCAGCTAACATGAACCAAGGGCTGTTTTATGCTGTTTTTCCCCTCACCATGTAGAATTTGATAAGCTGTACTGCTAAGAGGTCTTACTGATTAGTATTTCTTGGTGGGTTATTTTGGACTAACAATGAATTAAAGTCTATATAACATAGAAAATGAAAAGCATTTTGGCTACAATAACTGACATTCCCTATAGACTCAGTCCCAGTATGAGTAAGAATTCATGTGAATTTTGTACTGAATTTAGTGCCCTCCAGCCTCATTTATTAAAAACCATAAGGCTGTACCTTGGTCTTCTTATTCTACTCTTAGACATGTTTAGCTCCTGAACTTTAATAATTTTCAGAATTTTTATAATGCTCTCAAGTGTTTGAGTCTTTTTCCAGTAAGAGTTATTTATTTTTCTCAGAGAATACTTAGACTAAACAGTTTAAGTTTATGAAATTTCCTTCAAATTAGTTATCTGTAAATATTTTATTTTCTTGTACAGATTTTTTGCTTCGTTGTGCATGGGGTTTTTTTGCTGACAGTGTGGTGAGAGCTGTATAATATAGAAAAACGTCGAGGATTTTGTCTAAAATAATTAACAGTCTGTATGAATACAGACACTGAGACAAATAATGGGGATTTTTTTTCTTCATTTTGTATTTATTATCTAGTCTTCTGAGGATGCTATACTCTCTATTTCAAATCAGAAAATGCCTACTTTGTACTGAAGTGGGTGTAGTACGTACATTTAAATAATGGATATTGAAAACAGGAATTACAAACATTATTGTTTCCTTAAAGACCATAATTTCCAACAGCTTACAATTCTTTAGTGGGATCAATTTTTCACAGTGGGGATATTATAATTCTAGATAAGCCACCCACATATGTAAGCACAAAAACACAGACACACACAATTTATTTCATGTTTATGGCTTTGACCATTTTGAACACTAACATTTCCCCTTTTAGTATATCTCATCATATTATGGCAATGGAGGAAGTATGAGTGATAAAAATGGATAGTTATAACTGTCCAGAGAAGGTTAGAACACTACTGAAAATGTTCACATTTGTCCTAGAGAATTTTTTATTTTGGGTTGCTTATTTTTTCCTTTAAATCCAGTACATTATTGAGGTAGCAGTCTTTCTTAATTTATAGTTGAACGCAAAAAAGCACACTCTCATACACACACATCTCAGAGACCTAATGGAAAGAGAAGTGAGGAAAATGAGGACAGTCCCCATCACTGTTAAACAAAGGCGCAGTGAGAGCAGTCTCAGAAGGGCTCACTCTCCTAAAACATTGTTTTAGATGGACAAACAGCAACTACTGCAGATCAGTTGTAGCACACCTATACAGGGAAATTGTGAGTGGTCAGGGCTTTTTTAGCTTTAGAAGCAAAAGCCATCATAAAGTTGTCTCTAGTTGATTCCTATGGACAGCCTGTCCACATTCTTACATGTGCTTTATGGACCACATGTCCTCATTTGCCTCGGAAGGAGAACCAATTAACACAGAAGTGTAAACCAAAGCACAGTAAATGGAGATGGTCAGCAGGTTTGCTTTGAAACAATGCTGAAACTTTGAACTAGAGCCCTCCCATACATTAGAGAAGTTTTTGTGCAAATGTAGCACAGCTGACAATAATGTACAACAGCCCTGGCATACAGGTGCCTTTTAAACTCATTTGTCATATTTAACCAGAACTACCAATCATAAAGTTGTGATTTTCAACTGAATACACAGGGATATAAGGCAGATTTGAATTTAGATATTAAAACTTTCTTCTCCACCTTCATGGCTATGAAGATGGTCTAGTGATGAGAAAGGTCTGTCTGCAATAGGTGCAAAAAGAATTCCCAGTCTAGTTAAGACACATTCCTTTGCTCTGATCTCCTTAAGGTTTTCCCATTACACAAGACTAATATAACTGTGTTAAAAGACTTGTGTTTAAAGATACTTGGAGGAGAAAGGTGCAACCAGTCCTCACTGAGTCAGTCCTAGCAGACTCAGTCGTGATGCCCGTTCAGGCAGTGTTAGGTTTCTCTAGAACTCCTGCTTTCATGCTGCCAGTCAATAGAAAGCTAACTCTTAAACTAATTGTGGTATTATGCTAACAATCCTACAAGTAGAAGGCAATGTCTTGCTAAGAATGAAATTTATTTCCATCCAGTTTAGGTTTAGCAGCTTTGAAATTTGCATTACTTGCTTCTGCATCTCAAAGATCAGTGCATCAAAGATCAAGCTCTTTCCTTGCCTCTTCCTCATTTCCCAGAGCACTGCCAGTGTAATTTCTTGCCATTTTCCCTCAATATTTTCTTTAGAACATGTCACTCTAATGTTAGTTTGTTTTCACAAAATCAAACTGAATAACAATTAATATAAGTAGCCCATTGCCATGATATATATTATGAATTGTGAATTTGATGTAGGCACATCTATGATTTTTCAGGAAAGCAATCCAGACAGAATCCTAAAATTTGAACTAAGGCATGAGACTTCCATGGAAACATCTAGGTACAGCTTTCATATTTAAGGTATATTTGAAAAACCGTCTTACTTATGCCAACTTCTATTGATATCACGAAAGCAAAAAGTAATTAACTTTTAAAAGTTGTTAGTTCTTACAAGATTAAGACAATGATATAAAATATGATCATAAAATGGAATAGGATTGCTAATCTGGCATCTGAAATTTCTTTAAAAATGAATGGACATTCTCTAGTTTGGAAGCTCAGTCTATTTTTTGCTTTCCTTTCAAGTACTTCAAGCTCCTAGGGTAGTGGTGAAACTTCTCTTCACAACAACATCATGAAAGAGAATCAAAAATCCGAAAAAAAATTAGTTTGGGGAAAATAGGAATGAAATACATGTCTATGCAATGCAACAGATCAGTTGTCACCTTTTTCTTAATCACTTAAAACTTAAAACAAGCTCCAGAACTAAATTTAGACATGTAATTTGTAAGCCAGATTTTCTGAAATACTGAACATTTAACAGCTGCCATAAATTCTTGCAGGAGGTTGCTGAATTCTTGGTACTTGTAAGTATTAAAACCCATATGTCACTGTCTAAAAAAATATTTTGAAATCTAGCTTCACACATCTTTTTTGAAAAGCTGTATTCCCTAGCTGAATGCATCATAGGATGAAGTAGTCTTCATTCATTGTAAGGAATGAATAATCAAACAATTTCTAACTGAGAAGTGAATACAAATTTATAGTCCAGAAGCACATCAGGCATCTAGAACATAATAAAAATACATTTTTTTTCTCTCTTCCTTGAAACAGCTCATTGAAATAGAGGTACTGAAAGCACCATTATGAAGTTCTAAAGTATGATTTGGTTTGGCTGTGTGTTGGGATTTTGGTGTGTGTTTTTCTTCCCCCAAACTTATACATGTAATAGTTTTATGAATCATTTTGAAAAGAGTGGTCACTTCTTACAGATATTTGGTTGTATTGTAAATGGTTTTGAATTAGGATATTCTGAAGCCCTAGGAATAGTCACTGAAAAAATAACACTTTTCCCCTCAGACATATTTTGATTTGATCTTACATCTGCAAATATACTGCATTTCACTTTCCATAAAAAAAAAAAAAAAAACAAGCTAGAGGAAAACTCAGGATCCATCATGAAAGGCTTGCCAATGTTTTCTGAATATATGACTTATTTTCTAGATAAATAATGGTTTTATTGCTTTCAATATCTACAGTTTTCAGTTCAACTAGCTTCCATTTTATTCTTATTTACTTCCATTTCTACTTTTTAAACTACAGCTCTTGGAAGACAAAAAAAAACTCCACTGAATCTTCAAATTCACAATAGTTCTCACTGTATGACAAAATTATTGACAAATTAATGAAACAAAATTTTTGGGAAGGGGGAAGAAATAAACAAGTACAACTTTAATGATGCAGAAAAATTCTATTTCAGTTTGGAGTTCAGAATCTGTGCAGAAGATTCTGTTATTTCTAAAAATTTTATTGGCAAATCTTACCTGTAATATCCTGGTAGCAATGAATCATTTCTGCACTTTCACATCTATTTCTAATGAGAACAGCAATCTTTTATGGCTGCTTAAGGCCTGCAGATTTCCCCCAGAGTGATCCTATCCAAACATCCAATGCTATTGTTAATGGCTATTTCCTCTCTCTACAGAGGCAGTTTCCTCAAGGACCACTACAAGGGGTGACATATAAAGATTTTTCCTCCTCCACTTTCCTTCCACAGGTACTCTAGGGTAATTTTCAAGTTCTTTTGGCTTTTGGCTGTATTTTGAAACTTCTGACTGCTTTCAAATACAAAACTCTAGGCATCATGGTAAAATGTGTTGCCACCAAGGAATAAATGCAATGAACTAAGAGTAAAAATGCAGATTAAGAAAATTACACTGCAAAATTATTCAGAACATATTTCTGAGAACATTTATAGCCCAGGCTTCTGTCTGAATACTTCCTCTACATTTGTATATGCAGGATTTGCCTCAAATGATGCAGGAAATATGTCTTAAAAACAGCATAGAGAACGCAATAATTTAAAATTATACAAAATAATAGCAGTTCAATATCTTTGTCACTGAGTTTCAAACTAGTTAAATTAAGATTGCTTGATGCAACAAAACCCAGAAAATATATGCCTTTTTGCTCTTTTGTTTCCTTTTTCCTTCAGCTGACTTGCATTACATTTTAAAATTTTATTTCCTTTCACAAAATAGACACCTTCCATAGAGTTTTGCTTTTATTATATTCTAGAGGCCTATTACACAATTTAATAAATGCAGGTTCATAACCTCCCACTCTTTTGTGAAGAGCAGTGTTGAATTATGAAGGTATGAAAAATCTGTTAAGAAGAGAATTTTCAGGAGTGTTTTGTTGATATGGAAAGATAATATATTAGATTAATTGTGGCATGAGAGAAGAAAAAAATTAGAAGAAAAAAGAGGTGCTGAAAGAAAACTTTCTGTACAGTCTAATGACTGTAGTACATTGAAATAACTGAAATATTAATTTGTCATGAAAGGGTCTTAAATAGAGTGTCTTCTTTAAATTAGCAAATAAAACTCAGTACTACTTAAGAAATTAGAAAAAAAGTATCTCTATTGTCTCTATCTTTTTTTACTACAGCTAAAAAATTACAGCCTATTCTTGGTCTTCTTTTTTTTCTTTACACCTATATTTTCCTTGAAAACACAACACTGAAAGAGAAAAAGAGAAAGTATAGTTAAAGATCTTAAGTAAGATATTCATTAAAATTATCTAGTCTTGCATTTAGTACATATCAATAACTTTTGACAGTAGAAATGATGCAATAAAGTAACATATAAAATTGGATTTTCAAAGTGTCTTTTTTATTTTTCTTTAGCCAAGTATTCATACATATCTGAGTTGAAATATATGCGTAAGTCTATGGAGATATGTCCCTCACTATTACTTATCAGCACTAAATATGCAATCAAGGATCCTCTTTGGGAACTGCATTCCCATCAAAATGCTATTAAACAATCAATTATTCAAAGCACAGCACACGACATTGACATTGTTCATTATTTTATTAGAGTCATTGAACTTCAAACTATTGCATCTTATTATATCCATCCTTGTTACCCACTGAACACTATTTTTCCCTTACAGGTTTCTGAATAATGCAAACCAAAGTTCTTATTGATTCAGAACAAGATTTTGCAATTTGGATTAAAAACCATCTAGGTTCAAATAAACGAATATGCAACTTGGGTATACTAGAGATATGTAGTTATCCATTTATGTCTCCTAAGTAAAGATTTCAGAAGTCATTGAAGTGATGGGAAATCTTTCTCTTAATTCTTGTTTTGCATCCAATATTGCATGATATCTGTTCTAATCAGATTTCTTTGCACTATTATCTATTATCTTTACTTTCTACCTCTTGATTTTGATCTTTCTCCAAAAGTAGGAAACTCTCACGATGCCAAATCTTGATTTCTCCTTAGTCAACAGTATGAGTTCAACCCTTTATGTTGAACCTATTATTTGAGGACCAGAAAATAACTTGCTTAAAAAATACCAACCTTCTTTCTCAAAAAGACCTTAAATCAATCATTTTTAAACCTTAATTTCCTTGCACTTTCTCCCCTTATTGGCTATATTCCTGTTTATATAACTAACTGTCACAGTCCTTTTTTTTTTCCCCATGGCATTACATTAGGAGCCCGAGATCAGCAGTTGATCCTTTAAAACCTTCAAATCTAAACTTTCCAGGCTCAAGTCTTCAGTCTTCTGGCCTGACCTAATCTGCAAGTTTGGGGTTTTTTTATTTGTTTTTGCTTTTTTGGTTTTTTTCCAGAGGCCAGATACCCACCAAAGGTGCTCTATAACTCCCCTGTTCAGCTAGGCAAGGGAGATAAAATATGAGGAACAGCTCATGAGCTGAGATAATGAGTGGGATAGGTCACTTACCTAATACTGTTACGGGCAGAACAGACTTGGAGAAATTAGTCAGAATTGTAAAATCATAAGATATCCTGAGTTGGAAGGTCCCCACAAAGATCATCAAAGTCCAAGTCCAGGTCCTGCACAAGACAGCCCCAAGAATCCCACCATGGACCCGAGAGTGTTGTTCAAATTTTATTTCAACTCTGGCAGGCTTGGTGCTGTGACAACTTCCCTGGGTACCCTTCCTTTCCTAATACCCAACCTAAACCTCCACTGGCATAATTTCTGGCCAATCCTTTGGGTCTTGTCACTGTTCACCACAGAGAAGAGAATAAGAAGTGCCTGTCCCTCCTCCTCACAAACTGGCCTTTAAGTCTGAAGAGCTCTTCCTCTCATATATTAACTCTCCTCACTTCTCTGGCCACAATTACTTTTTTTATTCCTCTTTAAGTATGTTATCAGAGAGGCAATACTACCATCTCTGATGGGCTTGGCCTTGGCCAGCAGTGGGTCCATCCCAGAGCCATCTGTCATTGGTTCTGCCGGATATGGGGGAAGCTTCTACCAGCTTCTCACAGAAGCCACCCTTGTAGCACCCCATTCCCTTCCCTTCCCTTCCCTTACAAAAAAAACTGGAATACAAACTCAATACAGTATCTGAAAAAGTTTTTTTAAATTCAAATACTTTTATAAGATTGGACTAAAGTCCTGCTATTCAGATCTGCATGGTCTCATTTCCATCTCTCTATCCCTACTTACCTTGCTCATGTTTCACCTGCACCGTTGTGTATATATGCCTGATAAGGTTGTGCCCATTTTAATGGGGTTTTTTATCCTTTTTGACTAGTGCTATACTCACTCTAAGTAGTTATGAAAATTTTAATAATAGTCTGGTACAAATTTTCAGGGAGACAGCTGTAAGATATGCTGTTAAATGAAAACACTTCATCCACAAGTGTACCTGAGAGCATCCGCAAAGCCCCCCTTAATCAACTTAATAAACTTTTGTCTTTATAGTGTTTTACTGTAGCTTTTCTTCTAAAACTTGAAAATATCATCACCTTGTTTTATTTATTGGCCAGGACTTATTTATATCAGCTCAAGCCTTTCTGTTTCTTAACAAGGCATACACTTGTCCAGCAGTATTTGGAGTCACCCAGAACTACAGAAAAATGAGAACAATGTGTCTTATGTATTCTTAGCCAGCTCCTTAAAACACTTGGAACCAAGTGTTTCAAGGCCTCTGATTTATCTTCTCTCTAGGGAAGAAATGGAAAACTGGATAAATATGAAGGCCAACTATGCAGGACCACCAAATGCTGACAGCAAGGAGAAAATAAGTTAGCAACTTGCATTCTATCATATATGGGCCTGTGGATGATTGGTGGTTTGCTTCCCTGAGTAACTGAGAAAAACAAGCCCACAGACAATAAGCTTAAGTTCACTAAAAATAGAAATGTATTTCCACTCAACTTTCCTTTTAGGGAAGCACAGATTGAGAGACTTGTATGGAGAGATGCATCATCTACCAGTTGTTATTCCTGACATGAAGACAGCAAGAATGAAAGGACTAAAATCCTCTTGAGTCATGAAGAAAATATAGAAGCAACACTGATTGCATTTTCAATAATCTGTGTAAATACATTAAATAAGACTTTTTGATGATATTTACAGAGTGAAATCTAATGAAAAATAAATGGGAGGCAATCACAATCTATTTATAGAGAAGCCACAAGGAGAATAAAGGACTAACTTAATCATATACATAATTTACAGCAAGTTATTCACTCAACTGTCTCTCTCCATATAGTGCTGTTTCTGTTTTCCATAGTAGTTTAGACTGAACAGTCACAGCTGTCTCTTCTTCTTTTAATATTAATCGAGAGGGAGCTCCTCTGGAGACATGGTGCCTGACCCAAGCACAAATTGTTTATGGCCATGTATGATGTAGGTGTCATGCTGTTTTTATAAACTCTCCAGTAAAATCATATGGCATTTGAAGACAGAGTGGGCTGAAGTAGC
Source organism: Tychaedon coryphoeus (assembly GCA_013398595.1). Lineage (NCBI taxonomy): Eukaryota > Metazoa > Chordata > Aves > Passeriformes > Muscicapidae > Tychaedon > Tychaedon coryphoeus. The sequence goes on along the minus strand of WBND01000224.1, from coordinate 1,239,767 downwards.
TGTTTGTATTTACTTTTTTTAAATACTTTAATCTCTGGAACATTTTAGGTTTATGAGGTTTTAACTGAGTTGTTATACACTACTTTTAATTGTGAGTCAGAAAGGAAGTATAGCTGGAAGGTGTAACTGGAACAAGTGTTTTTATCTTCTTCTCTTAGTACTTCTTTAACAATTCTGAGATAATTTCAACACTTCCTTATTTTTAGTATCATCTGGAAAAGAATACTCTCTTCCTTTACAACTCACATCAAGGAAAGAACAGTTACAACTACAGTCCATTCTCTCATTCATAAACTTTTCATATTTAAAACAACTTTCCTAAGAAGAAATAAGATGGAGTATACCCTTGAAATTAACTAACTCAGATCAAAAAATACAAGTGGGCAGAAAAGAGGAACATCTCCATTATCAAGTAGGATTTGACTGCAGTAAATTTTTGATTTTTAAATTCAAATCCATTTAGGAAGGCTCTTCAATTTTGTTCATATGTCCTCTAAGATAAATTCTAGTACTCTCAGAATGAATGAATAAAGAGATACTAATTAAACATTCTTCATGTAAATTTTTCACTCAACTGAAGCATCATTCTTTAAATTCATTTTCACAAACAGATTGAAAATTTTTCTTGTTGAATTGCATTGCACCAGTCTGACTCTCAAATCTGTTGCATAGTGAATGATGTCAAACATACTGGCAGTGTTATCTGGTAAATGCATGTTAATTTAAATAAATAACAGATGTTTTACTTCCCTCTGCTTACTGAGCAATTTGAGCAATCAACCGTTTTTACATGAAAATTACATGATGTGGAATTAAATTTCAATCTGCAGTGCATCTAAATTCCAACTTTAAATGAAGGCTGAGTCCAAGAACTCCAAGAAATAAAAGAACCATGTATAAACCCAACCACTCCCCCCCAAAATAACCCAGAAAACAAACCTAAACCAACAACAAAACCTTTGTTATCTACAGTTTATAGATAATGCATTTTTTTTCCTTAGGAAGCCACATACACTAGTTGTTTTAATATCTTAACAAACATTCATTTATTAAGATCTCTGCAAGTCGCACTGCTAGAAATTGGTACAATCCTATTAATTCATTAAATGTTCAATTCATTCTCACTCAGGTATTTCAATATTCAGTTTTCATATATTTCACGTAATTAAATATTTATCAAGTTTGCATTTCCAAGTCTTTGAGTAAAATACAAGATTGGCTGAGACAGATAATGCACGGTTTGGATTAAAGTTATTTTTAACCTGTCAGATAATACTATTTTAACCAAAAAAATCTAAAAAGGGTGTAGAGGTACACAGTTACACACTTAAAGCCCGTGCATAAAAAACTATATATAATAACTTTGCATGTATTTTATATTTCAGAATTATTGTGTCTTTATGGATACTCTTTCAGGACATGTCTTATCCCTTTGACATTCTGGCAAGAAGATTTCATGTTCATCTCATACTTTCAGTAGGTTTGTCATTACCAAATTCTGTCTGACAGAATCTTATTTGACCTCAGACGTTATTAAGTCTGGACATGCTTCTTTATATGAATGCTTGTGGGCTGTGATCAGTAACCCTGCTTAATGCCAAAGTATCATTTATTTTGAAGATAGAGCAAGGTAATTTACTGTGTTTTTAAAACCAAGTTAACTGTCTGTCTTCCTTGAAATCTTATCTTGTCATAGTAAATTAAGCCAGCTTTTGTTCTGTAATCATTTTCTTTGCTAACACTTTGTCATGGAGAAAGTCCTGTCATTACTCTGCTGTGTCTGTTTTCCTTCCGTCATTCAGGCCAAGATCAATGCCAGATGTTCATCACTGAACTTAACCAAAGCACTCAGAACCAGTAGCTTTTTCCATAGAAAATTATCTAGTTAAATTCTATTGGGGAAGGTCTGTGGCATTTTTATCTACCTTTATCCTGCTTCACTATGTCAGGTTCTATAAATATTATCATAACAAAGATATCCTTGCTCCCCAGGTAAACTTATAATTTAATAAGTTATTTTTGCTGTTTCCAAATTTATCAATACTTAGTGATCTGTATACCTTATTCTAAGTAAATATCAAATTTAATTAGAATTTTTCAACAAAGTTGACAAGTTCGGAGGAAAATGTTGATCCTCCAGAAAAAAAGAATGACAAATTTAAGACAAAAACAAACCAAAAAGACCACAACCCCCTTCAGCAAACAAATAAAAAGAAAAAAAAAACACAAAGCAAAGATACATAAAAAAAGTATTTCCACTTACCTAACTGGATTCAGGATATTAATTTTTGAGATATTCCAAAATTAATCCATTCCTACTCTACTAAATTACAAGGCACCTGAGTAGAGTAGCATAACCATCTTGTATCCATGGATAGAAAAGGATTACTAACTAATGAAAATATAATTTACATGAAACTATGTTTGATCTCAGAAAAATATTTGTATTGCTAAACTTTCAGACATTTGACTAATAGAACGTTACTTCTTTTCAACAAGACAGAGTTCCCAAAGTCATCTAAACTTTCATATATAAATCTGGTAAACTAAACTTGACAAGCAGACACCACTGAATCACAACAAACCATCACAAAAATTATCACATACCTCCAGAAACTGAAAAGCTAAGATAATTGGTGGAAGTAGTAGGACGCTAAACTAAAGTCTTTATTAAACAAATAAGCCTCTGAGAACATGCTACTGAATCTGTATTTTCTGACTACGGCTTATCAGAAAGTTTTCAATAATTTGAACCTAAAATTTCAAACATAATGTATTGGTTTTCTTTTGCTAAGTTGGTAGGGGAAGAAATTGTTCTCAATAAACTCCCCATATTGAACTCCAAATTGCCTTGACAATCTGAATCATACATTTCTGGTAAAGCCTGCAAAATGTTTAGAGCTATGGGGCTTTTTGACGGTTATGCAAACCACCAGATATTGATGACTGGAAAAAGTAACAGATACAGATGTAATACAGATTAGGTCACAGTAAATTACCTTATGTTGCCATTAACCTTTCAGTTCTCAACTGCCTAATGGCCTAGCTAGAATTTATTTATTTTTATTTTTAGTGGGAATATATATTAAATGGAGAGTATTAAATTTATGTCTCATTTCTATCATCAATGTTGATAAAAATAATGGACAAATTAAATACCCCTATTTACAGAAGTGCTAAGATTTTCCCTGGAGTTTTCTAGCTCTAACATTTTAATTATTTATTATATTTGAAATAAAATTTCAACCTTACAGATAGCAGGGGTTGTAGGGGTTGTCTTCCTTGAGCAGGCAAATTTGAAGTGTTTGACGTGGTGTTTATGGTCTTACTATTTCCAAATAGAACTGTTATCTTGAATTTATTTCTTAGTCTAGTCACTTAACTGTGCTCAACTGAGAATTTCAGAGGTTTTGACATCTACTTTCTGATTCTATTGCAAAAATAGAATATCTACTTATTTTTCAAATTTTAAATACCATATAAAACTATATATATTCTGGATATAATAAAAAGCTAAATATACAATATGAAATCAATTGAACCAGCCATGAGACAGAAGAATGTTAGGTTAAGAATTTCTTTTACCTATTGGGAGAACAATTTTATTTTGGTAATATAACCTTCAATAGAAAATAAAAATATTAAAAAGTTCTGATGCAAGATGAACTTGCAAAAGCTTTGTTATAGCTCAGCTGAGAACCGAAAGGCTTCTGAGAAAGCTTTTGAGGATTTCCTTTCTTTCCATTGAAGCCTGGTGCCTAAGGTAGAACTTTTTCAGATATGCTTTTTTCATAATGTGAAAACATTCCTGTCACTATTGAGTTTAGCTGGATGTAAAACTCTGTGACAAGTGGTATTTTTGGGAGGATGTATTTAGGAGGCAATGGGAGGCATAGTGTGGCACAAGAGTATTACTAATAAAACTGAAGTCAAATACTTTCTTATGAAAGTGACTTAAATAAAAGATAATAGAGGCATAATTCTCATTAAATTATTTCATTTTTAATGCAAAAATAAATGCACTTAGCAAAAGAAGAGGTTTGAAACCTGCCCCAAAATAAGCTACACCTCAAGTTTCCTCAGCTATCATGTGAAGTAGTAACAAATCCAAACCTCCAACCAGAAACAGAAAAAACACAAGCATAGCACTATAAGTGGTATCCGAAATCAAGACCCATTGATATAGTCTACCCCCTTCTTTTCAGTCTGCCATCAAATTGGACACTCCATCCTAAGACTGAGAGAAGTACCCTAACACCACCATAAACCCTAACCCTTGTGAAAAGGTATGCTTTCATGAGTTAGCAGTTTTGTAAAACAGCTACCTCATCCAAATAAATACTCACCAGCTTCAACTGCAGTTAATCCGTGGCAGCTGCAGCTAATCCATGCAGTCAATCCATGACAGGTTACCTTCAATTTTACTCACTGAAGTCATGCTTTGAGATCCCCTTGGAAAAAATGTCATAGTAGATCAACTTCATTTGCCGATGGAGTGTGTTTATTCCTTGACTGACCAATCAACAGATCAAATACACAATAATTTCAAGAACTTCCCCTGGAGAATAAATCTGGTGCAACTTTTGTAAGTAGGATCTTTCCAGAGAATTAAGGTGGCAGCCTCGCTATTCCCTGGTTTTATTTAGTTTTACCACATGGGAGATTTTTTTTTTTTCCTAGAGTCTTAAGAACTGAAGCTGCATGTTATCATCCCTATACCTTTGAAAATGCAAATGTTGAAAAATATTAGCTACTCATATAGACTTTTGCATTTCATGCAATACCAGATGATGTGAATTTCCTGGGTGATAATGGCTCAGCCTCAAAATTCTGTGTAGAGCAAAAGGATGACACTTTGTACGTGCAACATATAGAGCAATATTATTGTTAATAACATGATATGAGCCAGATCTACATGAAAAGTATCAGATGCATTTGTTTTCTAGTAATGACTTCCATGTAAATTTTCTGAATGGAGACCCTTCATATAACTACCTGTCTAGACTCTTTCCTGTTTTATGAAAGTGTATGACATAAATGTCCCTGGGGTGAGCACATATTTTTCTCTCTAGACCGATGATTCTGAACTAATTCATCCATCTCTGTAGTATATTATCTGAAGTGCACAGCTGCCACAAGAATTTGTCATCTGTTTTTCCTCATTACAGCTGCAAAGTTGTAGTACTTTCTTTCTTTTCTAAGTTTCACTTATATCCCATATTTTGTCCTTTTTAACCTTACTTTGGTTATTTTGGATTTGTGATTTTATTAGAGGGTTAAGTAAAAATATTTGTATAATGGCAGTGCTGAAGAATATTAATTCAAACTATTTATTCTTGTTTTGGTAATGCATGCAATCAGCATAAAATAGGCTAGATTATGTATAGATTGTGATAGTTGTGTGCAGAGTAATCTCTTCTATAGACAATTTTAGAAAAATTTTGGATACAGTAGATCAAAGGCATACCACCACAATGACATTAAGAAAAGATTTCAAGGCATTTTGGTCAGATAATTCCTGTGTAATGCCAACCAGCTTATATGATGAAAGTTCTAGAGGTAGTTACATCTTGAATGAAAAATAGATTTTCATCTGTTCCTCGGAAAAGATTTTATTTCCAGTGTTTGAGGTGCGTTTTAGAAACAGGATTCATCTTATGTCTCCAAGATTCTGTGTGTATTCTTTAAAAATAAAGTACATACTTATATATGTTGAAGTACCAATCTACAGAAATACCTCACCAAACAGACCATCATCTATATTTGTTGACTTGTCCTTGTTACATGTATACAAACAGTAATGGAAAAACACGTATAAAATCAAGTCATTTTTGTGTTCCTCTATCTACAATATGAGGGAATTTCACATTTCCATGGGAATTGCTGTGTCAGTGAAAGAGTGAAAAGTATCTCGGAAAGTGTACTGCCTAGATTCAGTGGCATTCGCTTTCAACAATCAGAACTATGAAAATGAGGCAAAGTGTTCTTCTCTTCTTACCAGGATCTAATATTTATGAATTCTTGCTATGATCAGACCCTCTTTGGGCACTTACCAGCAATGGGAAATCACAGCTGATGTTTCTGTGATTCATTCAAAAGAGTAATGGGGGTAACTCATACCATGTTGTTTCCATTCTTTCTTCAGTGTGTCTGAAAAGATGTTGAATAATGCTCAAAAGCAGAAACCAACAATTCTTTTGAAAGTTGTTGTTTTGCTGACTCATTTAATCCAGGGAAGGAAGAGAAAAGGACTGGAACTAATTTGGGGCCTTTCTAGTTCTGTCTGCATATTCCCAGAGATGCAACGGAATTACTAAGTAATATAAAGTAATAAAGTCTTCCAAGAAGTTAAGACGGATGTGCATGCTTATCAGGTTTATTTTTTTTAAGCTGGAAGACAAACCCAAAAGATTCAATTCAAAGTAACACAAACCTGAATAACAAATCTCCAGGATATTACAGAGACAGTCTGAGACCATCTATAAAATATGAAAATAACTTAGCTTTAATTCAAAACAAACCATTTAAAGTCACCAAATCCACTCTAGAACATTCATAAAATTCACAATGTGCAACAAGTGCTGTAAGTGTAATGATTCTCTGTAGAGGTCCTGTAAAAGTCTGTGATTCACATACAAGGTGAAAACTGAAACACTTGTATTATTGAAGAACTTGGAACATTCAGGTTTTGTGTTGCTGTAATTTTTAGTGTCTATATAATATTATAGGAATTTCAAAAGGGAATAAGAAATCTGAAGAAAAAGTGCAGCATAGGAAAATCAACATAACTTTAAAAGTTACTGCAAGAAATTAAAATCATACTATTTGGTTTAATGGAAACCTGTAATAATTACAGTGAAATACTACAAAGAGCAAAAATCCATAGGAATAACATTCAAATGTTGGCTTACAAATAATATTATTAGTTAATAATTTAGTTGGAAACAAATATCATTGACCCATACATTAGGTAGTATTAAAATATTGCCTATAGATGAAATAATTTACATTACAGGAATTTTCATACTAAGGTATATGTAGTTCTACACCTTCTACGCTTTAGAATAATTGAAATTAAGAGTCAGTGTGGGTAGGCTCCACCCTCTATCACAGTAAAGCAAATGTTTTTTTAAGTCCTGAATATATTTTGGATCCTTCATTGTAATAAGACCAAATCATGAACTATGTGAATCAAGTTCCACTTTTTCGTAAACTTTACATGTTTGTATTTACACACAGTCCAAGTCTAAATGAAGAAATAATTTACCAAATCAGGATGAGATTTTTTAAGTTAGTCCCCAATGCAGCTGATATTTAGCAACATATTTGGAAAATAGAAGCAATATTTAGGTCCAGCTAGCTCATGCTAAGTTAGAGTGGCAGACTTCATTATACCTTAATAGCATTTTTATGTAGTTTTTACATTCAGTATTCTCTCAATGGATTAGCTTACACATTTCTAGTCATATTTTTCATTGTAAATCTCTTTACACTGTCAGGTAAGATCACACAGTGTGTGCTTTCTGCAAAATGTATGTGCTCCATAATACTATATTCCTCTTCTGAATTTCATTGTTTATGTAAAACCAACTGACAGGATCTATTGTTATTATTGATGTGTTGTTTTCATTGTGTTTTATTCAGGGAGATTTTTTTCTGATAAATTTTAAAAGCATTTTGCAAAGTATATGATGAAAAGTTTGTGCTATGTCATCACCTAAGAAATTGCTAAAATGGCTGGGTTTTTTGTAAATTGAAAGGAATGACATAGAGTCTTGGATTTCCAGTAGCAGCTGATGAACTGGAAAAATGTATTGTTAAAATGTTTATCTAAAAGGAAAAGTTAAGATTTAATATTTTAGGGAAGCTTCAGTTGAAGCTGAAAAAAGCTAAACAACTCTAATGTAGGCAAGATGTGACTGATTTAAAAGTGATTTCAAGACAATATTAGACTAAGGAAAGAAAGAGAAGTGAACACCCAGGTCATTCATTCAAACTCAAAATGATTTCATCAAATTCATTGGAATTCTAGGATTTTGTCAAGCTTAAGCTTTACTTCATTTAAAATTTTAGCAATATTTGTTTCTAATGAAGAGTCTTGCTCATATTTTTCTTTAACAAGAAAACAGAAGAAAGAACTGAATAAACATTTTTATTCTACCACTCACAAATGGATGGACAACTGTGGACAACTTCACTGTGCTTTTTTCTTTCTATCAAGTTAAACCAATAATGAACAGAAAAACAGGACCCAAACTTTAAAAATATGTTTTTTATAATCCTAGTGTTGTCTCTTCATAGGATCCAAAACAATAACTCATTTTTTACTTACAGATTCATCAGTCATTTTCCTTATGTGCGGTCTGTCGTAGTTCACAAACTCCTAGGGGATTTTCAAAGACATTTTACATTGTGTATGATGACTCATGTATTTCTAGTTCAAAAATTGAATTAATCCATCACTATATCTAGAATGACAGTATATTATATATTATACATTAATTTCATACCCTGAAAAATCAGCTTCTTGTTTCTGATATTCCCATTTTCTGTGGTGTTAAATACTTTCACTATGTATTACGTCAAGACAGCTTTTCTGAGATACAAAATAATGAATTAGAATGTATATATATATACACACATAAAAAATGTATCTTATCACAATGTTCTTTTACACATCGTATTCCTCATTTGTCTTCTTATTCATTCCCTCAGTTTTCTCATTCCACATGCTATGAAGCAATGCTTTTCTTCTTAGCTTTGCCTTGATAGTTTCAACAGCCCTTCCTGTTGTGCTTGGAGCTCATAAATTTTGTTAGCAGATTGATACCTGGGTGGCTTTGTGAAAGCATTTTTTATTCATTCTTGATTGCAAGCATTATGATTTTTAGTGAGCTTACAAGACTGGAGAAGAAAAGCATACAGAGTTTCTTGAAAACATTCAAATTGTTTTGAAAAACTCAGTTTCAGAGTAGTTGTAATCTCTAATCCCAATGAATGCTACAGTTTCCCCAAGGACCTGACTACAGATAGCAAACACTGTATGCTGCAGATATTTGGAGTTACATGTGCACTGTATAAACTCAGTTGCTGATTGCCTCTCCAAACACTGCCAAGCAGAATTCCTGAAGACAAATTCAGCCTTTCATTTACTTTTGCTCAGTACTGATTTTCCAAAAGGTTGTAGAAACCCAATAATCTCTGATACCTCAATCTTTTCACCAAATTTCTCTGAAATTTTCAAGTGATTTATAGGTCTTGTACATCTCAAGATGTACATTTGGACAACTTAGAATCCCCTTCCTTTGAAAGGGTGGAGAAGGAAGAAAAAAACACCCAAAATTTGAGCTAAATTATATTTTTATAGATATATGAAATATTTCTGTAAAAAAAGGTTAATGTAAATATCAAAGATCTGATGACAGAGAATGAAAATATTCTGATACATTTGTTCTTTTAAAAAGTCCCATAGAAAATTAAATTTCCTTTTTGACAGATACCCTAGAACATTCTTTAGTTGAGAAAAAATACAGTTCTCATATTAATCTAAGTTAGGGGATGGAAGTCATTACATTTTTACTTTAATAAGTGCTTTTATTTGGAGAAAAGATCAGCCTCAATAGCTCATCATGAAGTTATTTATTAGCACTATCATTTGCATCCTCAAGGTGTTTTGAAGATCTTGAAATATCTTAGAAGGTCAGTTTGGGAAACACTAAAGATCAAGTAGATGAGTGGATTGGGCAAAGGATAAGAGACTAAGAACCCTGCAGCAGAATAATACTAAAGCTCATGCTGTAGTCACATTGGCAGTATTTGACAATGATCATCAAAAAAACAGGGATCATAGGCAACTCAGGGTAGAACATAAATGTTTAGCTTTGTAGAATGATTGGAAAGACAAGATTTAACTGACTTTGCAAATAGTAGCTCTCATAAAGGGTGGGAATCAACGTAAAAATATTTCTCAGAAAAATATGTTTCTTATGAGAGGCAATGATGAAAAGGAACTGATATAGTTTACAGCACATTTATGACAAGTTATACCTGTCTGATATCAGGATTTCAATATTAGATATACTAAAGATAGATTTTGTGAACATAAAAATAGTTTTGGAGGAAATCAGGACATCTTCAAATTTTGACCATGGAGGATACGGCTTGATTTGGCTCTTAAATACATTTTCTATTTTCAAAGATCATTCAAGTCTTTTTCAACCATTCTTTCTGTCATATAGTCCTCAATAGTATACCATATAAAAGCAAGACATATACTTACTTCCACTAAAATTATGTTATTAAGGAAAAGAATGACTATTTAACTTGGGTTTTTTTTCAGGGCTACTGTCAAAATAATATATTAAATTCTATTATTAGCCCAATGTGTTAAGATCACTGCAAAGAGAATAAATCACAAAATCGCAGAATGGTTATGGTTGGAAGGGACTCTGGAGATCATAATTTTGCATTTTTCTGTATTAAAAAATACAGATTTGGGAAACAAGTAAAAAAATAAAATTAAAAGATTTTGAGTGGGATACAATACAATTAATTCGTAAGTAAAATTGAACATGAGAGCTAGAAAGATTGAGAAAAACTCAGTAAATAAGTAGTTGTTTAAAATTATAAAATTCAAGCTTGGGAAATACAGACTGCACCTTGATTGCAGAAATAAAACAAATCAAGTGAGCATCATTTCATTCATAACACAAATATTTCAAAATTATGAAAAAAGAAATCCATTATATGTGACTAACACTTGCCTACCTTAAGGTACTGATGAGTGCAGATCTGCATAAAGAGGTCTGCTTAGTAATGGAAACCGTTCACGTGTAATATAGTTTTGGCATTACATTCTTTTACACAGAGAAAACTTTTATCCAGCATCAAATATCAACATGCTGCAAGCTGAGGTTAAAAAGGGGTTAAATTAAAACACAGACAATTGTCATGTCTATGGAACACTTGCAGCATTCCTGTACATTTAGTTACAGCAATCTCTGGGATCAGGCCATAGAGGATGACCATCAGAAGACACCATGAGAGAATATAAAATTTCACATCTTAAATACATCAGATATTTGGCTTTGTAACAAATGAAGCTGACAGTACCCCAGATACAGCTCACCCTTGTATTGTCCCATCACCTCCTGCTCTAGTTAATTAGGAACATTTGTTCACAGATAATGATGGAAGACTGACAGATGTTAAGTGACAGACACCTGGTACACTTTGAAAAAAATATACAGCTGTTCATTAGTCTTAGCACATCTTTTCAGCTAGGGAAAATACATGTCAAAAGAAAAAGGTTTCCAAACATAGTGAAATCATTCTGTCAAACTTACTAAATGGGGCTGTCTTTCTGTTGTAGCAGAGACGTAATGAAGTTTAAGTCAGCACTTCTGTTCTAAACTCTTCTCTCTAAGGGAGTTGCCATTCAACAATGTAAAACAGGAGTCAAAGATAGGTTAAAGCTAATCATTCTTTCAATCCAACAGGCACTTTTTAGTGCTGGGTTTTGTTTTTTTTTATTTTGTTCAGCTTTTTGAATTGAATTTCAAGTTCACATCCTAAAAAGAGTAACAGTTTTTGTTTCTCATGTAGATTTATATTTAACACTTTGACATTCCAAAATATTTCTTCTTTGAAAGTACTTATGCAAAACTCTTTTGCTACTCAAAAGAAATAGATATTAACTAGTGAAGTCCTCTGTTTTTATTTCCTTTTATTATAATTGTTTTAGGTGGGGAGGCAAGTTTAGCACGACCTAGCGATCAATCATTTCTCCATGCAGCAAATGTAATGTTCCAATGTCAATGCAATTATATGTATGCCTCATTAAAATGAGGATTAAATGGACTATATGATAGTTCTCATTTCCACATAATTCCCACTTGAATATATGATTTCATGCTTATTTACAATCTACAGGCAAGAGCTCATGTAGAAATGAGAAACCAAGCTTATTGGTCATTCCCAGCTGATCATCCCAAAGCTCATTATTACCTCTCAAACCAGACATTGTGTAAGGAATAGTTTTCTAGCTTAATCCTGTGATTATGGATACTTTCCTCAGCTTTCTATTCGTTGTTAAATAGTAAGAAGGTCTTCTTACTCAGGTTCCTCATTCAAGAAGGGCACAAGCACAAGAAAGGAGAGGAGTGGTACAAATAAAATCAGATTTCAGTCAAGTATTTACTGTTGAAAAGAAGGATAGGAAAAGGAGGAAAATTATGATCAGGCAATATTTGAATCTAGGCATTCCCATATTACCTGCCAGTGTATTTTGTGCCAGTAATAGCTGCTGGTCTTTAGCACATCCCAGGGAGCATGTAGTTTACTATAACATGTATGTAAAGGGGAAATGTACAAAACTTAGTGGCTGCCTCGAGAATTGAGTAGAGGTGCACGTGCAATGCCCACCACACTGCTTGTCAGAGCAGAGGTAATATGAGCACACAGATGTAATCCAGAGCTACAAAATGGACAGCTGTGCAGGAGTGTGAAGGAAATAATGTTATCTACAGCACATCCCCATAGCCTGAAGGCATGATCTAGAATACAAAATTAATTCATGTTAATGTACTTTTTAATAGTGTCTTCCTTCAGGCACTATAAACCCTGGAGGAATGGAACTGTAGTATACTGGGAAGAGGAATATGAAAAATTATAAAAACAACAGAGAGAAAAAAGAAATTTTGAGTAATTATCTAACAAATCAGGAGCTTCATAGGCAATCATAAATGATTTTGCTTTTTTATGATAAAATTTAACATATGCAAATATGTTAAACATTACCAATCTATCTGTTCAAATTTCTACATCATAATCTCAAGGATGGGTTATTTTGAAATGCCTCTTTCTATGGTAATTAATTAAAAAGTTCAGTAAAATGCAAATGGGACCAAGTCAAGGAAAAGGACACCCCTTCTTTTATAATACAGTATTAACAGTAAAAATTGGTTAAATTGAAAGTCAATATCAGGTTTTTATGAATCATACTGATTCCGTTTTATGAGAAAAATAACCTTTGAACTCCAAGTTTCCAGATGTTAGTATTTGCTGAATAATGGTCAAACCAGATCCATAACTGTAACATACACAGAGAGCTGGCAAGCCTCTGTAATCAAGCATATCATATTATTCTTTTAAATATGTCATCATATCTAGGGTGTGGCATATGTGTATGGACAGAGTTTTTCATAAATCATTACAGCCCAATAGTCTCCAAAGGGATTTATGAGAAATTAAATCAATTTTCTTGAAACAGTGTATTTAATTTCTTTTATTTTGGTTAGTCTCCTGATAAAACAGTTTTCCCTAAGAGATTTAGGAAATCAGCAATAAGCAAAGAAAAATTTAGTGTTAGGCTGATTTATTGAAATGTATTTAAAGTAGTTGTCTATCCCATGTTTCAGCATCTTACCTTTACATATAAATGCACAACACCACAATAAAAATGCACAGGATATAAGATTAAATCAAAACTATCATTCTCTCTTGTTTCCCAGAATTTGTGGAATCTTCAGTGGCCCCTAAGAATTTTGGGGTGCGAAGGGAAGAGTGCACGAGAGTTCAGGCTTTTTCTCAGTGGTAAGTGTACACACTTCCACATTTGTTAAGAAAGAAACACACCTAGATCCTTTTTACTGATCACAGCTGCATATGCTGAAATGCTTTTCAAATCTCTGCTTAATGGTAATCTGTGTTGGAATAACAAATAGGACAAAAATCGCCACGGGCAGAGCTCAGAGGATGTGGGGGTGAAACCAACCACCCATCAGTGTATCCTAGAAAGTAAATGGAAATATATCTTTTTGGGGAATCTCACAAAAACACAACCTCCCTCTTTAAACCATCAACAGCAGAGCACTATAGATAGTTTAATGCTGTAGCTGAGTCTTCAGTGCTTCATGCAACCCTACAGAGAATAAAAAATTCCAAATAGAGGGGAGCTGGCAGCTGTGGTGGTGATCTAGCAACACACCACTTTCCCAAAATTCCTTTTATATTTAACATCATTAAAAACATCCCTTTCTATTGTTCTGATTTGTTGATTTTTGGGATTTTTAATGGAATATGGTAACTTAGAGGCAAGAATATTATTGAAATAGTCATTAAACAAATAGAAGAAAATTTACTACCTGTCCCCAAATTATTTGAAGTCTCATTGTAAGGTGATGATAAATACATAGACAGACGTGTAAGTACCTGGTTGGGTTCTGACCTTCTTGTCCTGATAGCTAAAAACATAAATGGAACAACTTCTGCCATCCAGCTATGGAGACTTGCAAGAAATTAAGTCTTTTGGAGATATATCTGGGAATTTATTTCTCAAATATAAAGGATCCTTTCTAATTTCTTTTCCTACCTCAGCTCCATATATGACAAAAATAAGATTTCCGTGAAGAATAGACTTATAGGAGACTGTCATAAAACTAAGGAGGCATTCAAGGTTGATAGAACAAATAGCTGTTTCCCCAGTCCTTTCTCATATGTCTCTTTCCACAGAGTTTATACAATTATTAATACTATTTTTTTTGCTCTTCTCTCTCTTTGAAATGCATTGTTGTTCTTATTCATTTAATGACCAATGCAGAAAATTCAATTTTTTTAAAGAAAAAATTGTATAAATTAGCCAGCACTTGCAATTAATACATAAAGTTTGTTAAACAAGTATTTCAACATAATGTTTATGTGATGTTACAGATCAAAGTAAAAAATTACTTCTGAACTACTAGGAATATAATCTGATTCCTCTTTCTGCAGAACTACATATGAATAGAAATTTGTCTTTTCAATTTATTTTCTTTACTTTTTTTCAAACCTGTGTAATATTAATTTATTTTTTTAAGATAGAAAAGACTCAATGAAACTTATGAGAGGTTACAAGTTCATGCTTACCCCAAGCAACAGTTTTGAACATATTTTATGGAAACTCTGTTAACAAATATAGTTTTATGTAAATATTTTTAAAGAGGAAATTGGATTATGAAAAATATATATTGTTCACTGTTGATTTAAATTGTAAAATTAATATCAGGGGTACAGAAGAAGAATTTCATTTAATAAGATTGTCATAAGAAAATCAAATATCTGCCTGTTGCAAATGTTGACTTGGACTGAGAAAAGAGATAAATTTATATTGTCAATCTAAATGTTACCTGTTGCCATCATACTCTGTAGATTTTTAAAAGACCTTTATATGTGGTCTATAATTTACATGATGTCTTTATTAATAAATGTCTTATGATTCTAAATACATTAAAAATTTTCTGAAGTTTGTTATATGAAGTGTTCCCTAAATTTTGGAAAAAAATATAAAATGATGAAGATGATTATTTGGGGTCCACACTTCAGATTTTTTTCCTTGTTTTTAACATTTACTGAAATCTTGTTGGATATACATCTCTTTTTCTCTAAAACTGCCCAGAAACAGTTTTCAATTTTGGTTTGAGTTAAGCTTCCTTTGCATTCATTCATTTAATTTAGTATAATGTTCACTTGGATGTCTATGAAAATTTAATAAAAGAGTAAATTAAAAAAGAAAAACCTTCCTTATAAGAACATTGAAAGTTTTTATAGAAAAATCTACCATGAAGAACAGACTAATTAATTCCACAGTTTTGGCTTTCACTATAAATTGAACATGATTGTTTGAAGTGCTTATTTGCATGACAGCACCCAGACTGTATTTAAAACTCCTACTTACTTCATAAAGCTATTCAAGAAAAAAGAAAATTATTTTTTTATTTTTTTCCAGTACTGGTAAAATGAGTGATATATGTGTGGGTGTATATATATATATATGTGTATATATATATGTGTGTATATATATATATGTGTGTGTGTGTGTATATATATATATGTATGTATGTATGTGTGTGTGTATATATATATTTTTTTTTTTTTCCAGAATCCACATACACATGATTTTGCATAACTTATTGTATAACTTATTCTTAGGTTAAACTACACCCTTAACAACTGGAAAGAACCATTTTTCTCTTCTTTAGTCCATGGCTGGGTCACTGTAAATTTCACACTATTAATCATAATGAAAATGTACAAAACAATGTTTGTCTAATACACAGAAATAAAGCCTTTCCCCAGCAGGATGTATAAGAGCATACATTCTCCCAGAGTTCCGCAACCTAATTTTAACCCATTCACTCATTTAATTATATTGCAATTAGCATCCTCATTGATGATTTCTTTTCAGTCTTTTCAGCTACTATAAAAACTGTAATGTGATCCAAATTATATCCTCTGATCTAAGTGGAGTTTGGATTTGAGCTTCAAGCAGCTTGGCATAGCTGATCTTCTCCTAAAAGGCAATTCAATATAATTCTGAAATATTTGTTTAGATAGACAATGACTGAAATACATGTTATAGAACAAAAAAGCATTTCAGTTAGTATCCCAAATTACTGCTTTCATGTTGCAAAATATAAAGAAATCCCAATTAAATGTGAATTTCTTCAACCACTTCATTTTTGTAAGTATGGTAAAATGGCAGTATAACCCAAGCTGTAACTATACAGTGCCACTCCTTTTCCCCCTTATCTGCATCCTTGCCTACCTCACACTTTCAATGTAATCAGAGGTCAATCATGCTGCATGTGTTTTGTAGTGCTTCTGATACCACTTCTTTCCCTGTGGGGGTTCTTGCTGTTCTTCAGGCATCTCACAAGCACACAGCCCTGAGAGTGGCCCTAAGAGTCTGACTGATGCATGAACTCATTTCAGGAATTTTCAAAATAAAATTTTTTTCAGATGCTAGATTTTTCAGAAAGTCTAATTCTTGTTTTTAAAATTACCCTTGGGTTCTTTTTGCAGATGGTGCTTGATGGAGGATATTCATATAACTATGCTTCTTCACCCCTGAAGGTGCTGGGAGAGGTGCCAATGAAATCAGCCCACAAGGATAACATGACCCAGCTTTTCAGCAGTTTCAGCTATTTTCCTCCTGTTCCTTGTCAGCCCATAACCTATACCAAGACTCATCACACTTTTTGCCTTGTCCTCTCTGCCACTGCACAGTGTACTCAATTCTTAATGCTCCCATGAAAGCAGGGCAGATGAGCAGCATTCAAAGGGGATCTATCACTTTCTGCTAATTACAAAGAGAGTTTTATCCCAGGTATAGCTGTACATGATATAGATGCTTTCAACTAAATGAGATTAATCCACTCTCTATGTGCTTAGCTCTTAT
Organism: Tychaedon coryphoeus; assembly: GCA_013398595.1. NCBI lineage: Eukaryota > Metazoa > Chordata > Aves > Passeriformes > Muscicapidae > Tychaedon > Tychaedon coryphoeus. Next base: position 1,222,552 of record WBND01000224.1, on the reverse strand, counting down.
AGGATGATGATGTGGAAGCAATAATAGAAGCAGGCATATACGTATATTTTTTTTTTCTGAATGCCAAGGTTATTTTTAAATTGTAGTAAAGCAACCAGATCAAGGATTGTATCTAGATGAAGTCACGCTGTGCTCAGCAGTATTTGTAGTTTTTTATTTGTTAAATAGGAATTGAGAGAGATGCCAGTGGAAACTATAGTCACTTCTCTCAAGCAGCAGTCATAAAGAATACTACGAAATCTTCTTCCAAATAAGTACATCTCAGCACAGAGAACCTATGGTTTTGTTACCACCGTTTAAATTAGAAGCTAGTCTTATGATATTGGCATTAATGCCCATGTCAGTGGGGAAAATCAATCCTATTCACAGGATGTTTCTTGTTTACCTTTTTCATAAAAGCTGGAGAAAGAGATTTAAAATGTTCATTCTGTCAATAGTTCAATTGGCAAATTAAGAAGAAGGAATAGCAACCATTTTTCTTTTCCTGATGTCATTCTCTCACACTGTCAATGTAAAAAATAATGCCAGCTGCTGCTTAAATTGAATGGAAACATTAAACTAGATTTTAATTAAAAATGTTTTCCAATATATGTCATTCTTTGTACGTGGCAATGAACTCAGCTTGTGAAACTGTTCCAGGGTAGAACTTTGAAAGTTTGAGGCAGGGAAGTCAGCTAACAAGAACCATCTCAGCACCACCAATCTCTGAGGGGCGTAGGATATTTAGAAACAAGGTAAAAGAGGCAAAGGTCAGTCAGTAGGAAAAGATCACCACAACATTTTGAGGAAGTTAAACCTAGTTTCCTTGGTCTATGAAACTGTGCAGAATGGGGCATCTGACAGTCCACCTTGCCACACCCAGGACTGTGCTGGCAGGTGCAAGTGGACTGCACAATATATTTTCGACAGTCAGTGAAATTGTGAAAAGATGAAGTAAGCATTTTTAAGATTATAGTACTACATGTTTACCCAAGGGGATCCTTCTCAGGGAAAGAGAGGTCATTCAATATGATCTGATATATTTATTCCAAAACTTGTTGTATAATTATTATTTCAGCTGAATTTCTTTTTCCAGGCTTAGGTAGGAGTGTTGAGAACTCCACTGGGGAATGTGAATATCTGCATCATACTGAACTTTAATTTGTGTGAATAGTTTACTCTCAACTCTGTAGGATAGTCATGTATTCTGTATTATCATTTTTATTTATTCAGCAGATTTTTCAGAGCAATCATCTTTCTCTTAGTTTCTGCTGTAATTTTTCCCTTCCATATTTGATCCCTATTTCACTTTCACTGCTCCTGACTTCTCCTTTTTAATTGTGTTATCACAGAATCACAGAATCACAAGATTGGAAGAGACCTTTAAGATCATCAAGTCCAACCCACGCCCTAACACCTCAACTAAACCATGGCACCAAGTGCCACATCCAGTCTGTTTTTTAAACACATCCAGGGATGGTGACTCTAGCATCTGCCCAGACAGACCGCTTCAGTACTTTGTCACTCTTTCTGTGAAAAATCTTTTCCTAATATCCAACCTACATTTCCCTTGGCACAGCTTGGGATTGTCCTCTCTCGTTCTTTCTTCCAAAGTCTTTTGCTCCATACAAATATTGACCCTGTCTTCCTCACTCTTATGAGAAAGAAAAAAGCCCAATTAGTTTAATAGCTACAGTAGAATCCCAGAGACCAGAGAGGATCAGAGGCCCATATATCAGAAATGCATGGGAATGTGCATTGCAGAGCCTGTATATCTTGACTGCCCCTAAGCTGAATCATGGGGAAATGAACCAGATCTATCTAGATTATAACTTCAGCAGAAAACCTTGTTTTTCTGGGAGCTAAATCCACTTCTGTCCGCTTGGAAATTTTGTCATCAGAGTGTACAGCTCTGACCTCAGTAAAATACACTTTCAGGCCAAAATTCACCACATTAACAGGTCATAAGCTGAGCACATAATATATGAAGTTAAGTTTGGTTCTCCTTTTAATTTATGGGTAGAAAGGTGAAGTTACCTCTTTTTCTGATGGAGATGATGTAAACTATATATTTTTAAATTAGGCTATTTTCATTCTTGCTACTTTAAGCAGGCAATGGGCTTCAAAGAAAGCAGGTCCATAGAAGAGAATTTCAGTGTTACCCTGCATAAAAGAATGGGGTGAAAAAAACAGTCCAGTACTCTCCTTACTACTCTATACCCAGTCCGTCTGTACCATGATCTCCTTCACCTTACCTCAATCAAAAAATATTTGTTCTTTGCTGCTTGCTTGCTTGAAAAGTGTCTATAAATCTTCTTCAACCCTGGAAATTTTTCCAAATCACAGGTGACTAAACTCAAAACTAGTTAATCTCATTGGCATATATCAGCACACACAGTTTTATAGGATAATTGTGCACTAATATACCCCCACTTAAAAGAAACTAAATCATTTTCTTCAGATGATTTTCCATTTTGAGGCAATGGTTTCAGATGGTATTTTTTTCTTTTTATATATCTAGCTGAAAAAAAAAACCAAACAAAAAACCCAAACAAAAAAAATGGAGCCATTTTAGTTCTTATGCCTGGATGTAATGCACTGTAAACAGAAAGGAACTTTCCCTCAAAAGTTCTCCCACTCTTTTGTAGTCCGTAAAGTTGAAAAATAAACTCTTTATTTTCACATTTCAGAATGAAAAAAACTATTTACAAAGAACAGCTCCTTAGAAGTACAAGGATTAATCTTATTCAGTCACACTCAAAAAACCTAAGTATACTGTTAAAGCAGTAAATTCATAGCAGGAACTCTAAATTCTGAGAGGTATTTTCATAAAATTCTTCCTTAAGTGAAGAAAATATACATTGTGTTGAGCTTTTAACTCTGATTCACAAGATTTTCTACATTTACGTCAGATAATCTCATGGATTTCAGATACTCTGCTGTTAAATGAGTCTGATGTACAATGGCAACGCTTCAAATTAAAGACATTTGTAGCCTCTGAAATAATTAGGATCAGTACTGATGTATCTTATCATATCACAGAAATCACCTGAAAACTAAAGTCTGCCTAATAATTGGGGTCTTGTAACTGTGGACTTTAGGGCTAGAGAAAAAATTCCACTAAGCTAAATGGAAACAGAACCATGTGTTAGACTAAGTTATCAGCTTTTTTAGCTGCCATCTGTGTAGTTTTTTACAGTGGAAAACTCTCTAAAGTGGCATTTGAAAGAAAGGCCCACTCCCCCAACAAATAAACAAACAAAACTAATCAAACATCTTAAAGGGTTCTTAAAAGTAAATGAAAAATAAAATTTAAAAAATTATTTTATAAAGCACTCCATTTACTGCTTTTTCTGAAGATGTGAAGCAGTATTGAAGTCTTTGTATTTAAGCAAAAGTTCAATTCTATTTTTAGATACACTGAAATATCTGCCAAGTTAGTAATTTCTCCAGGTTATTAACTAAATCCTAAGGGATTATCTCATGTAGAAGGATGGTATTGTGTTAGAAAGGTTCCTTGTCTAATTTAACTTAATTTCATTATTCTGTCTCCTTAAATTTTTATTTTTAACAAAAATTCACTTTGGTTTCTAACTGTATGTTAAGTGCTAGGGAAAATAAAAATCTTTTCTTTTGGGGCTCTCTGAAAATGGAACACTAAAACAATAGTTTTAGACATAGAATCTGAATGGATAGATATTCACCCCATTTTTGAAAAGCAAATGCAGCTTTCTTTAATGTGGGAAGTGAAATGATCTGTTCATGCTTCCTGACCTGTATGTAATCCTAATTCTCTGTTTACACCCTGCAGAAAAGCAAGGCATTTCTAAAAGAGGAAAGTGCACATGAGCAGTGAGCTTTGCAGTGTTGCTTTGTCCAACTAGTGACACTGTGCCATCACCAGGTGCCATTCGCAGGGACTAACTCTGTCCCTGTTTCCAGAGACAGACATTTGACTAAGATGAAAGAAGGTTTGCAAAATTAGATAAATAAAAAGAAAGTTAATATTTATTTGTAGTAATAATTTGATAAAAAATATGTAGTGTTTACAGAAGTTATGACTGGGTCATGAATAATTCAGAAGATAGCAGGTTAAATTTGTTGGATAATTTGACAATGAATTTTCGACAACAAATTCAGTTAACTGAAAATCATGTCAATCTCACATAAAATCTCCATCTGCTATCTCTGAAAATGTTTAATATAGGAATATCCTAGTGAGAAAGATCAAACTACTGTCAAATTCAGATGGGCTCATATTTGTTTGAAGAGAGTGTGTAGACTTCTAAAAATATAATTCAATATGGATAATTAATTAATTATGATAAATCATCAACAGAAAAATTTTATAAGCTAAAGAGAAGACTGTTAGAAACAGAAAATTAGTTGAATAAAATTAGGTGTCAAACTCCTTGGAATGCGAGAATGTCTTTCACTTTTTTTTCTCTCTAATAAATCACATTTGCCAAGTAAAGCATGTAAGCAAAAGACAGTGATGAAGGGCATAAGGGATATTATAAAACTGAATAATACTGAATCTGGGCTGTGAGGCTGGGATTGCAGGAGGTTGAAAATATGCATAGCTAAAATGATTTAGAAAAATATTGCAATGTATTGTTTGATATACTTGCAAGACCTCAGTGTGTCTTTGCCAAATGTAAACTGCAGCCTAGTTTGATGCCAGCATAATGTACAAACTCTTACAGTTGGTTTCACTTGTTTCTCAGGATAGCTTTATACAACACATTGTCTTCATTTGATAGAAACGTCATTTCACTTCATTTCCTATACCCAGAAATGGAAAATTTATTGAATTCAGACTCTGAAGTATAGTATTCATTTTGTTTAAATTTGGCTGGAGTTATTGCATGGAAAGTGAATGAATGCTGGAAAACTCCTTCAACCATTTCTGGACTTTGTTATACATACACCTACATTAGTGTATGCAGAGCAGTAATTTTTGCACTCAGTACAATCATACCAAGGGTGTCTTACCAGTAAATAGAAACCAAATTTCAGTACTGACTTTTTAAAATGCTCAATGTATATTCTTATGTGTGTATGTGTGTATATATGTATAGTATGGAGCTTGAGTCTAGATTTGAGTATTGTGCATATGACCCAATAAACCCCCTAAATACATATCTAATTTATCTAGGTCTTCAAAGTTATTATTCATGCTTAATGTTTTGGGTTGTGTTATGGCATTCAAGCTTAGGTGTTTTAGTGAACCAGGGAGATAGTTTTCACCATCTTGCAGGAACAACACCTAATCTTTGAACTTCAGAATATATATTTTAATGGACTTTTAAATGGATTTAGGAATCAAATGAAAGACACTGAGTTTTGGGAAAGCTCTGCTTGGATTCCCGTAATTAAACAAAACCCAGAGTCATGAGACTAAAAGAAGCAGATTCTAAGTAATTAATAGGTTGAACTGGAACATGCTGATTTTATATTGAAGGTTTTTAGGTGTAATGTCAGGACATAGTACAGGTTGTTTAGAAATGTTCATGTGATAAGGGAATGCTATTGCAAAGTGTCACAGCACCACTCTTGAGGGCAGTCTGATGAACACCACTGCAATTTCCCTCTCGCTTCAGGAAAGGCTGTCTGTTGGAACAGTACTAGTTGAGTCATTCATTAAATGGACTATGTGTAAGAAAAAAAACTGCATTCTCCACTACATCCACCTTCTAGTCATGTCCTTTGTGGTCCCAACACAGGAAATTCAGCCTGAACATTCAGCCTTAGGTTGAGTGCTCAGTTACAAACTAGACATAAATGCTTCTTTGGCTCATTTGGGACGCCAGTTGTCTGGGCTTGGCTTTTAGTTTCAAGGAGCTGGAAAGCTACTGGGGTACTGAGTATAGTGCTTTTAGGTTTTTAGCATGTGAGTTTACTGCAGCTCTGCAAAGAAGTAGGAATCAAGAATAAATGGGCAGGTAGATTAAGCTCTCAAGTTTCTTCAACAATTCTTAACTGACCATAACCATGTGGAGCATCATGAATCCCTGTTAAGCTATAAGGATATTTTAAAATAAGGTATTCATGAATGTTTTAAAAGTAAAATTGGAATGCAAAATCTAACTCTAAGGCTGAAACTTCAGTTACAATCCTACTCCCTTCCTATGGAAGAGAAAAAAATTAGTGAAAGCATCCAGACATCTTCCTATAACCCTTTCTCTTTTTTTGGTTTTAAAACTCAAAGTAAGCTGTTAAATAGAATTTTAAGGAAATCAGTAGGTTTGTGACATCAGTTGAAAATCAGAGAAAGATTTTGTAGTCTGCTAATCTGGTGTCTACAATGAAAATTTGGTGAGAAAGTTTGGCACTGCTGTAATAGTAAAAACAAAACTCATAGCACAGAGTCACAGAACAGAAGAAATTTTAAGAAGGTATCTGATAATTTTGCATAATATTCAGTGATATTTTTAAATGACTATGGAATTCAGAAAATATTATAATTCTGATTAATTTACAATATATAGAATAATTTATATAGTTTCACAGGTCTGGTGATACTGATACCACAAAAATTGGATATTCCTTACTGTTGCTGTAGAATTACTGTGAATTCATCATCTCTCATAATGCTGCTATAGAAGTAGATAAATAACACCTGAGTTTGTGCTTAGATGTTGTGGTTTAATTCCAAACAGCAACTGAACTCCACACAGCCACACATTCACCTATCTCTCCTCCCCAGAGTGTGAGAGGAAAATAAACAGATAAAGGATCAAAATTGAGAAGACTCCCAAGGCTAGTTTTATAGGTAAACAAAAGCTGTGAGAGTGAGAAGTTCACTCACCACTTCCCACGGGCAGGTGTTCAGCCATCTCCAGGGATGCAGGACTCCATCACTCACAATGGTGATTGGGAAGACAAATGCCATCACCTAGAACATCTCCCCCTCCCTTCTCTTCACCCCAGTGTTTCATTGCTGAGCATATCAGCATATAGTATGGGAAATCCCTTTGGTTACTTGGGCTCAGTTGTCCTGGCTGTGTCCCCTTCAAGTTTTTGTGAAACCCCAAACTCTGCGCCAGCAGTGAAGCATGAGAAGCAGAAAAATGGATGTCACTGTGTCAGATCTGTTCAGCAGTAATTGAAACATCATTATGCTATCAAAGTTTTTCAGCACAAGTAGGAACATAGCACTACATAGGGTATTTGGAAGAGAATTAACTCTATCCCAGCAACAATATGTATATTAGAAAGAAGAAAGAAGAGAAACAAATAAAACCACAGAAAAAAGAAATAAAATATAAACCACAACATTACAATTTTCTCTTCATATACAGTAGATATCAGTTAAAAAGAGGATACAGATGGGAGTTAAAAGAGAAAGGGGAATGAGTACATTACATCCTACTTATTCAAGCAGAGGATGCAGAGCTTGCTCATCTTCACTCAAAAAGTCAGTGATAGAACCAAGTGTAGAGTTCAAAAGTGGTATCTACTGTACACTGGTTACAACAATGCTAATATTCGGCACTCTCTATCCAACTTTTTAGAAGTGTTTGCCAAGGTTGTGTTTAAAGTAGACAGATGATTTCAGCAGGCTATAACAGAAATATCTAGTAAGGTGAAAATTTGGTTTTTTCTAAAAAATATTATCATGCAAGGACAGCTGAAACAATTGTAAACAGTAATAGTCATGGGACTAATAATATAAGAAAATGTTCTAGATACACAGGCAGGTTTTCCCTGAGCCAACTTTGAGTATGGTTCTCAGAAATTTAAAGAAAGCAGATTATTATTCTGATGTCAAATCTGCTAGTGACACAACAAATTCATGCATAAACATGTAGTCTTTGTAACATGAAGATATTTGCATTGATGGTGTTAGTAAAAATAAAATGCTACTGGTTTATAAAGAGCATATTATTATGTATTAATTTTATCAGACCATGTAATAATATCATAATCAAGTTCAATGTACTTACATAACATAATCTTTGATGTAAATTGGATGTGAAATAATTTCTTTCTTCCTGTTCCATATTAAAATTTCAATATAAAGGATACTTGTGCTCCATAAATTTAGTTTCAGAATTAAGATTTAGTGTTTGTTTATATAAATATATAATTATGATGATTTATTTCTTCAAAGTCCCAGAGCAAGCTCTATCTTCCCTGTTTAAGCACTTGCACAAACTCTTCCCTACAACCTATTCACCAGAAGTATTCCAGCATGGACCTAAGCATGTTTTATGTGAAGATGGGTTATACTGTAGTCTTAAACTCCAGTGTAAAAAGAATTCATGTTGAAAACTCTATGCTTTCCATTCTTAAAAGGGTGAAGGACAGATACTGCTGTTGTAAAATTTTTATAGTTAATTTAAGCTCTATATTATCATCATAATTTGTCTTCTTCTTTCCCTACCTTTTTATTGCAGTTTTATCCATTTATCCATTTTTTCCATTACCTAGGAAAAGGGAGGAATCTTGTCTTCTTGCCCACAAGGTAATGACACTTGAAATAAATTTTTAGACAACTGTAACTTCTTAATTTAGATACATTAATTTTTATTTGTTTTTTTTTTAAGGACAGACCTTTGCGAATATTGTCCTTCTAGTCACTTGCATTTTTCTTTTTAGTTGTATTTGAGATTTTAATCACAGTCAACTTATTCTGCAAGGAAGATAGCCAATTCATTTATTGCTGAAGACAAAATACTAACAGTTAGGATTATATCCGAAGGTAGTAACCAAACAGGTACAGAAATTTGAACATTACCTTTGGTCCACAGTTTACGTAAAACGAAACGTTTACGTTCTTAAAACAAACGTTTACTAGTTCGTCATGCAGTATCAAAAAGAGAGACTTCTTTCTTCAAACTTTGCTTCTCTTACATTTTGTCTCATTGTCAAAAGGAATGAAAAAAAAAACAAAAAACAAGAAACCTCAGCTGAGTCAAATATATTACAAGTAATTATATGGTTATGAATGCATGGTCATATCTACATATTTTCTGGAGCAGTTTTCTACTTCTTTGTCTAGTAAAATACTCATTTCAAATCCATAGACATAGAATACATAGAACTTCAATGAAGATCAGCTAGAAAAAGCTTCCTCTTCTCCTGGCTTTCTTTGCCTCATCAAACATATTTGTGTGAATTTGATTACAGGTTCCCTCAGGCAAGGAATAAAAGGCAGAAATGTTTCCTTAAATATGCCAATGTAAGTCTGAAAAAAAATTTGAGAATCTGGAAATTCTCCAGATGCTCACAAGTGTAACTGGTTTAAATATGTTCTTGTGCCTTTGAAGGGTATATAAAAGCATGTGTTCCTGTAAGTTTGTCAGAGTAAAAAATAACAGTCTTCATAGTGCATAACAGTTTGGCACAACAAGAAGCAGCATTCTTTGTCTGAAGTATCCTGATAACTCATGGGTTTCTTAGCTCTTCAGACCCCTGAATTCTGGGTTTGCTTTTTAAAGAAACCTGGGAATGTAGAGACTGTATCTCTTTAAACTAGGCTGGGAGATTTTTTGAGCCCACATTATGCTATTCAATATAATAGGAACCACGTACAGACAACCTGATAAGGCCTAAGTAAAGCACAAGATGACAAGTCTGCTGTTAGCCAGAGTACTCACTAGAGAGCTTACTCTTATTTTTTGCTGTCTGTGGAGAACAGACAACAAATAACCTTGTACAGAGTGGCCTGTCAAGTAGTACTTGACCCAGAGTAAAACTTTCTAATATCAAGTTAAAAATTGTTTTGAATTGAATTGAAAATTGTTTGAATTTACTTGAACGGAAGAGTTTATACTGGAACATTACTTTGTGCCTTCTGCCTGTAATGGTTTTTGCCTAGTGCAGACAGTCCTATAGACAGATTTGCTGTGTAAAACTGATATATGAGCCTTTCATTTACTTGCAAAAGCTCTCAACAAATAGTAAAGTACTTAATACCTAACAAAGTAAAATTTAGTGGTTTTTTGGGCTACCAACCAAGAACAAATAATTTCAGAATCACTATACTATAAGCAGAAAGTTTTATATTCCCTGTTGTGGGTGTCTAGCAATGTACTGTGGAGTTCTGCATTTGACCCAGTCATTTCACCTGCTTTTTCTGCATCTTTTCTTCTTGTCAGTCATACCAACCATACAGTGATACTAACAGGGATCTAACCAGAAAATGGAAAAGTAAATGCTTTTATTCCAGTTTATATTATCTCATTACACAGACAACTGGTACAAGACTGGTGGCAGTACTTCTGGAATGCTCATTGGCTCCTTGAACAACTTCTGTCATTTAAGTTAGCTCTAGGTGCTTACCATATTTAAATTGTCTAAGAAGGCAAGAGAAAAATATCTGGGTTTCCCTGCTAGGAAAGTACACTGGTATTTTATGAGTCCAGTTTTTTTGGGTTTTTTTAAATCTCACCTTAAGTAATTTAACTGGTGCCATAAGAAAAGCCACTACCAGAGCAAAAAAAAAATCTGACCCCTTAATTTCATTATCACAAATGCATTCTTGCTTTTTAAGGAGTATACATGTGACCTAAGAAAAGAAAATTTGATGGAGCAAACTTTCAGTTTTTTGTTTTTGTTGAACTCATGGAGAATATTGGCCAGCAGCCTGAATGAAGAAATTACTTGGATTCTTTCCAGAATTTCACACAGGTTTTCAAATGCCTTTGACTGTCAGTGAGGAAGTGAAAAGAAGTATATATAGAAAAAGAAGGTGGTTTAATGGCTAAATCACATTGTGATATGTTGGGAAGTTACTTCACAGCATATTTTAGCTACTTCTTTTTTTTTTTCCATGGAAAGAATAAAGACAAATGAAAAAGTACAAAAAGTCATAATAAGTGTCAAGCAGATAGGTAGATTTACAAATAAATCTTGGTAATGTTATCTGTCAGTAAAACCGCCTTTATTATTTGCTTCCAGACAAAAACTCAGAATGTCAGCCAGCAAGTGCATGAATTATATTATTTGTGTCTCAGTGATTAAGAAATAATAATTATAACACCTTCCATTACATTCAAGCAATATCACTGTCTACTTTTCCAGCATAAGGTTGATTATTTGAGGTTATTTACTTGATACAATGTGAAGGAACAGAAAGTCAAATCTAACTCTGAAGTTACAGAGGTTTTTGTCCTATTTGAAAGTCTCTGATCAATTTCAGAAAATATCTATTGTGAACACACCCAAAACATTGCATATTTAAAAATTTCTATAGGATTCACCTACAGTCTATAGGATAGCTTTGTAGGTAAGACCCAAGTACTCATCCCACATTGGGAAAGTGCAGTCTCCTCATAAAAAAACATAGGCTGTTTCTGTGCAGCACATTTCTGTCTATTACAGATTGTCTACTTAGTTTATTCTGTCATTATTATGTTTTTTTCATAACCTTTTCATTATTAATTTTTATATCTATTATATTTTGAGCAATGATATTCTTTAAAATAAATTTTGTGTCTGGGAAGCTCTATCGTCAGGAGATTGGTCTTTGGTTTTCAAATGTTCGCCTGGTTCAACTTAATTCCCAAATGAAATTCAAGGCTTAAGAGCATCTGGTGCAGATATTAGGATTGGTACCTGATTGTAATTGTTTTGTCAGCATGATTATGTCTTTGCAGTTATTAAGCAATTTCAGTTGTCATCAATTTTAAATACTTTGCTTTAAATCTTATGTTTTATTGCAAATTGTGTGATTCAATATAAATATAATTGGTTATGATGGTTGTATTAAAGAATGATTACATCTTGTAAAACCATACTTCAGATGGAGATTTTTTGTCCTTCTAATACCAAGGCACAGCCATTAAAAGGATAAATATATTCCACTGAATTTAATATTACTTCTGAGTAACCAGAGCATGAAATGTAATGGTTAATAATAAATTAATGATAGGAGAAACATCTAGACAGTAGTTGTGTTTCAGAATATACTGTGTAGGGCTTTGTTATACCCTTACGTTTAGCATGAGGGATTGCTTTTTCCAAGAGAGGAAGAAGCATGCTCCTTTCTCAACCTACTTTTCAGGTCTAATGAAGTGCTTCTTGAAATTCAGAATAAATCATCATGCTGATGGGTGAAAATGTAAAAACAGAAGTTTCCAAAACAATTAAAGATACAGATATGTAATTTAGGAAATATCACAAGAAGACTATTTAATTTATTTTAGAAAAAATTCATCAAGTTTCATTAATATGGCTTAAATTCAAAAGATTTCAGGTGATACAGATGTAATGCATGTACAATGTTTTACAGTTCTACAAATACTGTAACCACCTTGATCTGAGAAACTCCCTCATGTTCAACCTGATGCCAAACATGAGAGTCTTTTCACTGGTAGGTGTGAAGAGGGGCAGTGCCTGGACATGGTTGTTATAGTCATTAAGCTATATTGGAGAAAGGAGCATACGGTGGAAATGAAGATACATACAGCAGATTTGGGATATTCTTCTCCTCTAAGGCTTTTATTCAGATATGACTTACTGAAAGTAATGTTCTTCTGCCAAGTTTAGAGTGCTTTTAAATGTGCCACTCCACTGACATTTTTCCATCACGTGCAAAGCCTGCATTAACATTGAATTTCTGTTCACCTTATCAATTTATATATCTCATATGCAAACACGTGGATCACATATGACCTTTCTACCAGATGTATTTTAGTCTTAATAGGTTACTAAGCTTCCAACGTTCTTTGACTTCTACATTAAAAACTTCACAGATAAATCAGAGAAACATGATATAACAATTTTTTATGGACCAATATCCTTAAAATACGACCAAAAACAATTCATGAAAGGACATAAAGTTTAAACACAGTGTTCTATGACTGCTACTTCTAGAAAATTATAGAAAAGCTTGGAGAACATTTTTTCTGACATGAATCCTTACAAATCATGGACCTCAAATTTCAAGAGTTTCACATTCTTTTAACTTAGCTAACATATTACTTAACAATATAAGGGGCCTGATGAAGCTGTTTTCATGAATTATAGCGATTTGCAATAATTGGGTGGCTTGTTCAAGTATAATTTTTTAAAAGTGGGTAAAGTTATCACAAAGATCCTTTTGTGATTCATTCTAAGAGATAGCTTTATTTTTCTGTCAGAAAGATCAGAAACGTATCATTGCAGAGCTGTGCTATATTTATTTATTTATGTATTGGAGAAGCAGCCTATATTAAATCCTAAGGGATTTAATAATATCCTTCAATTTCAGTATTTCATATCAGTTTAGTAACTCTGAGAGATACATAGAAATAAAATAAGGATTTCATTCCAGAGAAAAAGAAGAATAAGTCAGAGGTCCTAAAGTGTGGCAGTATTTTTATTTTGCAGTTGATGAAGGAAGAAAGAGGCTTTTTAGAGAATAAGGATTGCTGCATTAGTAATTTCAGAGATTTTGTTATCCACAAAATTTTTTGATAACAAACTAGAATGGTTGGCATTACCTTTCAAATATATTTGAGGTGGAAACCATTTCAGACAACATAGCCATAAATTTAGTAGGTACACCATATTCAGCAAAGTGCTTATGCTTTTCAACTTTAGACATAAGTCTAAATGCCACAGTGAGTACTTTGCAGACCAGTGATGCACATATATTTATGCTTAAATTTTTGATCATCTGAGACCTTAATGAATACCCCTCCAACAATCTTGACCTAATATAGAATGATCACTTTCTCTATCACTAGCAGTTCAGGTAAGTTCTGGTATTTTCTCAACCACAGATGTGAAATAAAGTTTTTTAGAGACTGATTGCAAACCACAAAATAATGCCTCAGAGATACAAACCAATGTTTGAGATTAGAAAAGTTTTAATTTTTATGCACTTAGGCACCAAAACTTGGAGGAAGAAATATAATTCTTGCATTTTTGAAGTTCATGTAACTTTTGTGAAATTTCTTTTCATGTTTATTAAGTCCTTTTCTTTGAGTGATTAGTTTCTTGGCATAAGACACAACAATGACATTCAGAATAAACTATTCCCTTGAAGACTGTACTGTAAAAGAAGCCAGGAAACAGGATTAAGAGTTTAAAAACCTAACAGCATGAAAGACCTTCCTAGTGTGTTACATACCTGTTTTCCTTAGACAAAGAAAATTCCAACAAACAGCTTAACTGTCCCTTTCCTTAATACATCCAGCCTTTCCTTCTGTAGCAGATATAACTCTCTATTGATTTTTACAAAGGGAGAAAGAAAAGCTGAAGTACGTGAAGCATGTTATTGCATACGTTCCCAAATATCTGAAAATCAAATATTCACGTTCAGCTGCACAAACTGGTTATAACACACTAGAAGAAAGACCTTAAAGAAATTGGAATCCTGCATCCAGTAAGACCTGACGGATAATCTTAAATAAGAAAGAAAACCAGTCTACCTTCATATGCTTTTGTCAGCCAGTGGTAATCCTGCAATAAAACCAAAAATAGAGTACAGAGTAAATGTGTGATCCACAGCTTACAAGTCTGACTGATCTTTTAATATTTCATCTTGACATTAATAAAGGCTATATTTTTCATTATTAAATACATGATAAAATGCAGGTGTTTATAAAGTTGTGACAGGATAAAGTTGTGACATGAGCTTTTCCATTTAAACATCCAAGATAAAAATTTTGAAAGAAATATCAACAATATGCAGAGAATCTCAGTTTATTTTTAAAGTTCCTAACAATTTTCTGCACAGTCATGCAAAGTTTTTGCCCTAGCAATGAATCTAGGCACCCATACATACATGTTTTTGTGCAACACACAAAATTTTGGAGTTTATAGTGACATTTTCTCTTTACTGGTGTGTCTGTGAGTACATGAGACAGAGAGTTGTTTCAGAAAAATGGAGGCAATTTGTGTGTTGTGGTTTAACCCCTGCCAGCAGCCAAGCTGCACACAGCTGCTCACCCATGCTCCCACCAGACAGACTGGGGAGAGCACTGAAAGGGTGAAAGCTGGAACACTTGTGGGTTGAGATAAAGACAGTTCCATAGGGAAAGCAAATGCCACGCACACAAGCAAAGCAAAACAAAGATTTCAGTCACTATTTCCCATGAGCAGACAGATGTTTTCAGCCATCTCCAGGAGAGCAGGGCCCCATCACACATAGCAGTGTCTTGGGAAGACAAAGGCCATCACTCCAAACCTCCCTCTTCTTCCTTCTTGCCTCCACCTTTATATACTGACCATGATGTCATACAGTATGGAATATCCCTTTGGTAAATTGGGATCACCTGTGTGTCCTCCCAACCTCCCACGTACCCTAAACTTTCTTGCCAATGTGGCAGTACAAAAAGGCAGAAAAGGCTTTGGCTCTGTGTAAGCACTGCTCAGTAAAAGCAAAAACATCTCTATGTTATCAATATTGTGTTCAGCAGAAATCCAAAACACAGCCCCATACCAGCCACTATGAAAAATTAACTCTTACCCCAGCTGAAACCAGCGCACTGTGTTAATGCTCTTCCTTGATCCACTGATATGAACTCTGGAAGCAATGCAGACTTGTGAGATATAGCTCTGCCAACAGAAAAGAATGCAAAATCAACATGAATGCATGATTCAAGCTGAAATTAAGTAATTGCAGTTTTTAAAGTACTTTTTGTTTTAAGCCAGAAATTCTAGTTTACAAGGAGTTTCAATATATTTGGGTTAATTTATGATGTAGTCAAATTTTGAAGTATATGTATTTATTTTTTAAAACAGAAAGCCTGATTTTCCAACAAACTTTACCAGTTCAGAAATACTGACTAAACAGCAAGATGCAAGCTAATATAATTATTAATTAATCTCTCTGGCTATTCTAGGGAATTAGAAAGCTCTTTCTCTATTCCCTGTCCATTCTAGAGGTACAACCATGGCAGAATGATATTGTCCCTGTCGACATCCAGTAGCCCTTTACAAATTAACGAGTCATGTCCTTTTTAATGAGGCACGATGTAAGCCTGCATGGACTGAGCACTCTGACCTGATTCAATAAAGCACATGAATATACACTTGAATACACAAGTAGGAGTGGAGTTGAATTTGATATATCTAATTCTCCAATCTGCAGACAGCTCAATATTCTACAAAGTATATTTTCTAACAGAAGAATTTCCGCATATTTTCTTTGTCTGATTCTCCAGCCCATTTCTACACATTAAGTAATATTTCTGGTACTAGGCCTGGGTTTACTGCATCCTAGAGTGAAACCCTTATTCCTTTTGGTAACACTTAATTTTATATACTTCAAATTAGTTGTAACATCAACTAACTTCTTATTTATTGTGTAGCAAAGCCTACAAAGATGCACTTATTTGGTGATTAATTCAAGCATTTTTTTCTCTTTCCAGCTTCCAAAATATATTTATGCTAAAATATCCAGTTAAGGAAAAAAATCAAACATACTAGTTCTTAGTCTCAGGGACTTGTAACTGAAATGCATGATTCAGAATAAAATTTTTAATCCTGATTGAGGGTGATGCAGAAAATCTCCACTCTTTTGCACATGTTTTAGACAGAACTCAAGCAGCAAGAGGAAGGCTGATAACTTGATCCCAAATTGTTTTTAGGAATTTCCTATTATATCCATTTTATAATATTTTCAATATAAATTTTGTTTTAATGGTAATAGAAACACTTTATTTGATTTTGCCAAAATAGATGAGGATGCATATTAAATAAAAACTGCTAACATATTATACTTCAAGTATATTTATAGCTCTATAGCAAAATGTGAAAGTGCAAAAACATTGTGAGAACTTATGGCAAAAGTTGCTTCTTTTATTTTCTTTTTCTCTTTTCTAGACATCATACTTTCCCAGTCTTAATTTACATTAAGAAACTATATCTATGTGAATGAAAAATATTCTTGCTGAAATCTAGTGATTAAAGTCAGCAGTTTTCACCTTCACTTGTAAATATATTCATGTCTGCACAGAAAAATAAGTATGAAAGAACTCTTCAGTCTGGTGGAATTTCTGCCCATATGATCCATCTGAAGTTTCAGGCAGAAACTGTTCTACAGCAGCCACAGCAGCAGCAGCAGCAGCAGCAGCAGCATGAAAGACGTGTCAAGCTGCTTCATTGACTTTTAAACCATTTTCTAAGCAAACCTCCTAAAAAATAGTTGAAAGAGGGTGACAAGCTTACGGAACTTTAGGACTAGTGATTAACCAAAGCAGGCCACCTTTTTCTAATTAATATCCCTGCTGTTAGCAAATTTTTCTTTCCAGTGTTAAAATGTTAAAGTTCTCAGTTGTATGTCAATGCTGCATTAAGCTGATATTCCAGTAATCAACTGTGAAAGGCCCCAAATGTATTGTGGAGGAGAAAAAGGAAGCCTTTTATCAAAAGCCAGTTCCTGCTTCCTGAACTATGATACAGCTTCTAAAGTTTCCCTCCAGCTCACAGAGCACAGTCAGAGCTCAGAACAAGGGAGAAGGGAAACACGCACACACATGCACCACATACACTCAGAGTGCAGTCCTCACATAGGTGCAGATGCAGCAAGTGAGGTGCACTGGTTAAAGAAAAACAAATAAAGGTAATTTTCCAGGATTTAGTAAAAAGTCTGCAGAGCACAAATGTAGTTGTACTGTTTCTGGAAACTAGAGCAAGTTCTGTTTGAGTGAAGTGGCCATAAAAAGAGGCAATCTTTAAAGTCATAATAGTATTTTACTTTGAAACTAAGGCACTCCTCTTGTTAAGTTGGAAGGTCGAGATCACAAAAAAAAAATAGTACTAGGCTTAGAAACTGTTTTGTTCTCTTTGCCAAATATTCCAATGGGGTTTGAATGAGTTTAATTATAGTACTGCCTAATTCCATCCTATAAAATTACATACACATCAAATACTAAAGAAAATGTGTGATTCTGTGTTATTTTTAGCTTTGTGTATTTTTCCTCCACTTTTATTCATTTCACCTTTGAGACTTAAGGTAAACTCCAAGCAGAGACCAGAAAAGCAAATCATTTCCTTTTAATTACTCCTCCAGGAAATCAGTTAATGGAGGTTTACCCTGGGTCATGTAAAACTGCTATCACAAATCTTTAAGCCACAAATGAACTAGAAGCAGAAATCTGTCTGCCACACATGGTGTGACTTTTGGTAATTTTTCCCAGGTGCTTCTTTAACTAATTGAAAAAGAGTAACAAATGCTCTGTGTGGCAAAAAAGAAAAAAAAATTTCTTTCTCCTTCCTATAACACTCATGTCATGTGGTTTCCCATAACTATGTCATTTGATACAAAACCAACATGGTGTACATTAAAAGTATTATAAAACCGGCTGATATGTTTTCAAAATTAATTGTTAATAAAGAATCACCCTGAAACAGGTGCACTTCCTGTGGATCCATTTATATCCTCTTTTGGTTAATTCTTTTAAATTATATCAGGAAGATCTGATATATTCTTGTTGCTAAAGTTAGTAGATGAAAAATGGATGACTGAAGTTAGTAAAGGGGAGGGGAAAAAACCCCATAAACCAGACTAGTCCAAATAGCTTGATAAAGCAGACATAAATATACAACTTCTGTCTTAATATGATGAGCCATAAAGTAAGAAATCTGTCCAGGGAGGCAAGGGTTCTGTCAGGGATTAGAAAAGTCTTGGTAGATAAGAAGCCAAACATGAGCTCTCACTACAGATCTATAGCTGAAAGGTCTAAAGAAAAGCTTGGAAGTTTAAACAGAGGACTGACTATCAATTAGGAAGGATACATTCCCTTTGAATCTGTAGATCACACAACTGCAATTGTAAAGCTTTATGTGCTTTTTAGAGGTCTAGAAAGATGTTGATCAGTTGGAGACAGTTCAATGCAGAAGCATGAGACTGATTAAAAGACTAGAAAATGTGCATTATTTTTAACGACTTGAGGTAAATTTGTTTAACTAGTCAGAGGAAATTAATCCTGGTGTGTATCTAGATAGGAAAACTTCTTATTCCAATTATTAAACAAAATGGCTTAAAGTGAAAACCAGATCATTTCAATCTCCAGTAAAGTATATACAGAAGAAAATTAAGAAAGCAAGAAATATGTCTCTATACATTTCATTGCCTTTCTATAAAAAAGGGAAATATGTCAATATTAATTTTAACCTCTCAACATCATAGAGCAACTGAATTTATAAGAAGAGAGGTGTTCAATGCAAACTTTATACACATCCTGGTGTGAAGATAAGAATGAAAAATGCAAGGTCTTAATTCTAGAAAAATTCTATAATTAAAGAGGTATGGATGGTTTAAAAAATAAAAAAGTAACAAGAAAAAACTGGTATGCAATACACAGGAAGACAAAATAAGCAAAAACCTAATTAGAGAAGAAGTAAGTTCAGTTTCTTAAATGGGATATGCTTCGCACCTCAGGCAAAAATATGAGAATACAATGTGATTTGTGTTAGCCCAAATGTGGTTGCAAACCTGTTCATTTTTGGGTCTTACACGACAGATATCTAGCACACAGGTTTCATTTGTAAGAACACTGACTACTCAAGATAATTCCATGTGCAAGTATAATATTTCTGTTTTTCTCCAACATATGTGCCAATATCCATGGGTTTTTTTCTGGTCTGTGGTCCTTGTGCAATTTAATAAATGTCTTAATCCAAATGCAAACATTTCATTGCACAGGTCATGTTCTTAAATGATATGAGTCACTGTGTTTATTCAATTAACCTGTTGTGTTACTGGGTGTAACACTTGGGACTTTAGATTTCAGTAGAGTATATTTTCAGGAGTCCCAGTAGATTCCCGTAAAATCTTGACTCTTCCTCTTTGCTACTGCACATGGCAAAGACCATCTACATACCTACCACATGGAAAATGAAATACCTTTAAATAATACTGTAAATTCTAAGTCTAAATTCTAAGTTTTATTTTCTGAGTCACTTGGCACAGGTCTGTAAGAAAAGGTCTTATATGATAAAACATCTGCTTAATTGAGATCAATATGTCAGAATTCCATTTTCCTCTAGCCTAACATTGGCCTGTCATTGATCAGACATGCAAAAATTTCTAAGATGTGGGAAACTGCTCTATGAATCACAGAATAGGGCAGCAACACATTTTATATAAACAATGTATTAAAAACACTTCAGACTTCCAGAACCTTATTCAATTTGCTAAATGTAAAAAATTGTATGATAATAACTGATTGTAAGATAAGAGAAACACACATGCAACAGCATATTTAATTAGTAGATAAATCCTACAGAAATTACCTCAAAAACCAATACAATGACATTTCACATTTAGTAACTGCAGAATTATAATCTTTCAGGAAATTGCTTTGTGCTCACCAGGATCTAAATTTCTCTTTAAAGTAAAAAGAGAGTTACTCTTCCTCTTTAAAGGATTTTAAAGGAGGCTTTCCTATTGGGGGTAAATACAAAATGAGTGATTCATGGATCTTCTGAAATGGAAAGATAGGGAACATCACAAAGAAATGGGGCATTGATATTAACACTTTATTTTGAAAGCAGCAAAACTGTTTAATAATGGAAATAAAGACAATGTTCAGTCCATTTAGAGGATGAAGATTTTTTAAATCAAATGGGATGGGTGTGGCTGTAAACTTTGCAAAGTATATAATGTACATTTTAATATATATGGAATCATGAAATACGCTCATTAATTAGCTGGTGGAAGTCAGTGGATTCAACTCAAAGATATATTAAATAAATTTAAAATGATGAGGGAAGCAGAAAAATAAAACCAAGACAAAAAGATCCATGTCTAAATGCTATCATCACTATAATTTTATGGTTTTATGTTATTCCAGCTTCCTTTGTAAATAAAAAAAAGGTGTGAAATCAGAAGGACTTAATGATAAGAAACTGTACAAAACAATCCTGAAAGTAAATAGGTGTAATTAAAAAGACAGATTTCCATCATATGCAGAAAGGGTTTGAACAACGCAGTCTCAAACAATTTAGTCTTAAGAACAACTCTTTGCCAACTACTCTTTTGTTCCTTAAAGCCAAGAATAGTTACTGCATTTTAAATATATAGACATGTTTCGCAGACTGAAAATGGACAATAGAAGGAGAGAGGGGGAAAAAAAGGAACTTCAAATCAATTTGAACATAATATGAGAAAATAAAGATCCTTTATATCTGGAATTTTGGAGAAGCCAGAACATAACACAAGTTTTGGTTATTGTAAGAATTTCTTACGCTGCTTAATATTCAGGGTTTATATATTTATAACAGAATAAGTTTTTACCTTTGTGGTTTCCAAATGTGACAACCTGGAAGTAATTAAGCCATTATTTTCACATCTCGCTTAAGCAAATAATTTTTTCTTTGCTCCAGCTAGGTGTTAAAAAAAAAAGTATTACCTATTTTTCCAAACTGGCAGTAATTATAGCCAGGTTGGGGGTAAGTCTGTGCACTAGGGTGGGAGATGTCTTGCAAAAAGCCTGACGCCATCTTCTTTGAGCCCTCCAACAGCTATTTTTACACATTTATAAGATCCATTTTGAGCTCTCTCCTATCTGTCTCCTTTCTTCATAGGAGAGATGCTCCACCTTCATGACTCTTCACTGGACCCCATCCTGGATGTCTGCATCTTTCTTGTACTGGGGAGACCAGAACTGGCCACAGTGGTCCAGTTGTGGCCTCATCAGTGCTCAGTAGAGGGGAATCATCTACCCTTGATCTGCTGGCCATTTTTAGTCTAATGCAGTTTGGGACCCTGTTAGCCAGTTTGGTTTTTTTTTGCCATGAGGGCACATTTCTGGCTCATGTTCAGCTTAGCATTTACCAGGGGCCTCAGGTCCTTTTCTATCAACTTCCTTTTAGTCTACTGGTATCTGGTGGTTTTCCTCCCAAGGTGCAGGTTTTGTACTCACCTTTTTGTGAATCATTCAACAATGATCAATCATTGAACAATCCATTACTTACCAGCCTGTTTGTAAGAAATATGTTTCAAGCCTGAGAATATCATCTTTGAAAGGATCATCTTTTTTGAGGCCAAAGTTTGCTGTCTAGAGGTTACCTGTCATTTTCCTTGCTTCAAATATATAGATATATTACTAGATATTTTCTTTCATGGATTTCAACAAGATCAAGTATTAGAGCATTTGGATATTTCTGTATTGGATATTCTTTGGGTAGGTTGAATGTTGTAAGTAGAATTACTGTGCTCTGACCTATCACATTCTACCTCAGTATTTAAACCCTTTGTACTGGAAAAAAAACTCCTTTTCCTGATATGAAATAAGGTGACAAGGGCTTATGTCAGCCCAGTATGGATAATTAAAAGGGTGTAATTTATCACATTATCATTTGATTAATAAATGAGTTTGCAGCCTAGGTTATAGTTAAACAGTTTAATTCATTCAAAATGTTGGGGGCGAGGGAGGGGGATTTCCCCTGAAAGTCACAGAGTATATTCACAAGATGGTTAACAATAGATTGATAATCTTCCTAACACCATGTGTTACTTAACAAAATACAATAAAATTGATTTTTCAGTGTGGTTGGTATTTTCTGTGAAATATTGCAACAATTCATTCTAATAAAACTTCAACACTGGCTCTAGTCTTTGCAGATTATCTTTTTTTCTGAAGGCGAAATTTCAATTCAAGAAGCAGTGTTTTTCCATTTTTTAAAAACTTAAATACTAAATTTGTTATCATTATTCTTATCATTCATCTATCTCCTGCTTGTAAACATAAATTCTTACAGATTATAAATCTCTTACCTAGAATTTAAGAGTGTATCATATTGTTATGCAGAATTCTAGAAGCATCCAAGGTAAAACAAAACTGAATGTAGCAGGACTTTATATACTGTCTACACCATATTAATAAAAATCTGGAAATCATTCAGAGGTGGTAAGTATGTAACCCCACAAAGCTGCTTACATGGACTGTTAGGGGTCAAATAGCACTTCAGTGTTTATGAATGTAGTAGCTGTTGTGTGTGAGTGTATACTGCCTGCCTATGAATGTACTTCTTTACCCTTCTCAATTTCTGTACTGCTCAGGCTTCCCTGACTAATGTGTGTACCACAGTATCATATATCCAGGTTTACTGAACTGTGGACTCTTGAGGTTATGGAAGTATAAAGTGTGCTGCCAGACTCAGGAGGGTGGTAGACTCAGCTTGATCTATTTAGTCAGATATCAGTAGAATACTATTTTTTCAAGCAGTCCCTCAGGGTTTTAAAGCCCTTGGAACAGGTAACAAAAACATGCAGACCTTGGTTTAAAAGATAGCGTGACGAAATATAAAAGATTCAGCCAAATACACTGGAAAACAAATGGGTGCTCAATATTGAATTTGGGCTGGCTAAAACTAATGTTATGGTATTTGAGCACTCATGACTTCCCAGAAGTGAATAATTTTCAAGAGCAATTTTTTCAACAACAATTTCTTCAGCTACTCACTGACTCTATAGCCTCACCACAATATGACAGGTTGCCAATAATATGAAAGAAAAATCATCAGATTATGGAAAGTGAGAATATGGATGATATTTTTTGAAACTGCTTAACTGGATTTTCCCAATCTTCTGGTTTTATACTTAATGATTACATATTGTATAACATTAGTATTATAATTTTCAATAGAAATAGACAAAAAACTTAAAATACAGAAAATATATTAAGTTCTTCCTGAAAGCTACTATCTGTAACTTAAAGACAAAATAATATATAATGCATAAATACTTTTAATCACATAGAAAAGAATGAACCTTTGATCATCCTAAGGGTCTTATTCAGATAATGTCAGTTCCCAGTGTCTACAGAGGGCATGGATTAAATCCACAGAGTGTTGGAACATTGGATGGAAACAACTAGGTTTCATTACTGTACATCTCAGAAATCCCTAGTCTCCCTATCCTGGTTATAAAAAAATTCAGGGATGTGTTTTGGTGCAGTAACCTATAGCAATAATTTGTTGCGTGGAAGGTAAAAATCACCTTCATGAACTATTTCATATGTAATAGTTTCATTTTCAAAGTCATTTAGGACATGAGTTGCACATTTTTGGCATCCCATAGTGGGCCAGCTCTTCATATTAACAAGTAGCAGATACGCTGTGCCTCCACAATCTGAATTCTGTACTAAGCAATAAAGTCTTTAAATTATCAAGGTTTTGCTACTAAAGTAACATTAGCCTTAAAGCCAATGATGGTATTTTAAATAATAAAATGTTGGCATTTTAATACTGTATTAGGCATTTCAAACGTGTGTGGGTAATATTAATGCATGATGTTATCATTATCATTACTTTATGTCTAGACAGTTGAAGTCTTCTTAAGTAAGCTGATATAATAAATGAGCTTCTTAGTTTCATTAAATGAGGCATGTATCTCAGATGTGTCCAGCAGGAGGTGATTGTCTTGCAGTCCATCAAATTATCACAGAGGAAGATTCAGAGGGACCTCATCTCTCAACCAAAACCCAAGATACTGTCAACTGCATCAATCGCCCATTGCTCAGTCCAAGTGTAGCCATATTTAAATAAGCTAGACAACTAAATGTGTTGATACAAAGGAAAAAGAATAAGAAGAAGACAGGGAGAGAAAAAGAATGCAACTGCTTATTTTGATTCTCTGCCTTTCTTTTTATTTAGGCAAATTTTAAAAATTTTGTCTCCAACATGTAAAGATCCTGCTAGAACTTTACAGCCTAGTTTCAAGATAATAAAAATTATTTTTCTTTAGTGAGAGTTAAACATTGCAACTCAGCTGCCACAGACAGACTATGCATTGGTACAGTCACTTCTAGACAGTGATCGAACTGTTAGGAATAAAGCTCTCACTCCAACAGTATTTCTGTTAATCTCCATGAAAAATCAGCCAATGACCAATAAAAAAGGCTTATTCTGTCAATTGTACTTCCTTTACACTGGCAGGACCCTACCAAATTTGATGGGAATTCTCATTCATGGCTCTGCTCTCTATCCTGCGGTCTGTCTAGATTTTGATTCTATAAGCACATGTCAGCCCTTTTTTAATCAGAAAAATTATTTTATTCTCCATGCCACTGAGATAAGTGTTAATCATTAAGACATAAATAAAGAGTATATGAACGATTTAACTCTGCTCACATCACTCTCTGGTGCAGTGTGGAGAGACAGTCATGCTCAGCTTGGTCTTGACTGGGTGACTAATAGGATCTGACTATTTCCCTTAAGTGAAGACAGAAATAGACTTCACATGGTTGAAGTTACTAAGCATAATAAGAAGGATAAAATATTACAATTTGTTCTGGGAAGAAAAGAGCTGAAACATCAAATGACCTCATAACCATCTTTGACTTTTTTATCTCCTTCACATCCATGAACTAATTCAGCAACTTTTCCATATTTTCTTTATTTTGGACTGTTTTCAGAACAAAGAAAGACATATTTTTGCTGTATCTGAATACCTGAACTTTGAAACTGCTCTTAGTTGGTTTTAAATGTGTAATTCCACGTAGTGTCTTCTTAGCTGAGATAGGAAAAGGATAGCTAATTATGTTTATGTGAAGTTTTGTTGATTATTCCCTGAAAAAGGATATAATTCAGACTCCACTGAAATTAATAATTTCAATAGTCTGTGACTCACACTCAGAGAAATGAGTTTTCTTTGTGCTAGACAAGTTTATATATGATTTCAGAATAAGCAGCGGAAAATAAATGCATAATTCTTAAAAAGGGTACTCTCATAGGCAAAGATTCAGGTTAGTTTAATGAGAGCAAATTTGAGTGTGTCCTATGAAAGAAGGGGACATGTAACAAAATTAAACTGCAAATTTTATATGAAAAAAATGAGATTTTTTCCTAAGCCAGAGTATAATCAACATGTGGAGAAAATTTTCCATGGAAGGTCATCTAGGATGCTAGATTTAACAAGTGATGGGATAGTTTTACAACCATTATTAAAATTTGCTGCTACGCAAGCTTGTACAGTGATGTGAGTAATCACATTTTGGACTTCAGGGTTTAAGCTGATTGCTCATGAGGGTTAGAGACTAATCCATCTTCTCATTTCACAGTATTCCACATTTATTTAAGTGCTCTCTGAAAGAGAACAATTGATTTTTTTCAAAATACAATGTAGTGGTCACTAAGTCAAAGAAACAATATAAGAGAAAGCCACACCAGTAGTCCACATGCTTTGTTTTGGTTTTCAATTACACACAACCTCATCTAAAGATTGCAGGTTAGGAGTTTATTGCATCAGTGAATGACTTTTTCAAATCACATACAGATCTCTTTTGTGTACAAACATACCTTATTAGAGCTTATCTTCTGGTCTGATAATTTTTTAAATCCACAGTTACTACTATCTTTTCTTCCAGAAGACAAATAGCAAAACAGGTACTTTTAAATGAGGGAAGACACAGTTACCAGAACTTTTAAAAAAAAATTGTAAATATTCACAATATTGTTGAAAAAAACAGTTGGGTCAAGTATTTCCATGTTCCTTAAAAAGCTGTGATCAGGATATGACCTATTAAAATTAAAAGTTATTAAATTTTCAAAATTCACTAAAACTGAGATAGGATGAACTAATTTATTTTAAAGGAGTTTTTTTACAGAAATAATGGATAGTGTAAAAATTATAAATTATAAAAAAGGCACTGTGACTTTTCACAGATGATGATGGGACAAAGGAAAATTCTTTTAAATGGAAAGAGCAGAGATTTAGATTAGGTATGTGGAACACTTCATGACTGTAAGACTAGTGAGCTACTGGAGCAGGTTGTCCAGAGAAGGACTGGATGCCCATCCCTATAAAAGCTCAAGGCCAGACTGTATGGTCTTTGGAGAACCTGGTCTTATTCATCTAAGACTATTCATGAAATACGGAATTTTAGTTTTAATATTACAGCACAAAATCACTGTAAAACTGGCACAATAAATTTTTTAAAAATTGGCTTATCCCTCTACTATGTATAGATTCTGGCAGCTTGGTTAAGCTTTTGCTTTTCAAATTTTGAAATAAGTACAGGCAGCAATATCTTTCTTCAGAATGCCATTTACTGTGAGGTGTGCCAGATGCAGATTTTTCACATTGGCTTCAAAATGTGAAAATGTTTACATGCTACCAAAATTGGTTTTTTGCTATATTCTTCCACAGTGGCATTATGGGTAAACTCATCCATCATCTCATCAATGAAGGACATGGCCTTCAGAGTATTAGAGATGGTTCAAAGGAGGCAAGGTTAATTTGGCAAAGAAATAAATATGTTGAGAAAATCTGTAATATGACATTGGTCTGGAAAGCAATCAGTTTAAACTGTTTCCATTCCTTCAATAAAATTTGTCATATTCTA
This sequence comes from Tychaedon coryphoeus, assembly GCA_013398595.1. Taxonomy (NCBI): domain Eukaryota; kingdom Metazoa; phylum Chordata; class Aves; order Passeriformes; family Muscicapidae; genus Tychaedon; species Tychaedon coryphoeus. Next base: position 1,195,340 of record WBND01000224.1, on the reverse strand, counting down.
GCTTTTCTCATCTAGAAACATTAGATTGAGTTACAGCTTATAAACATAAAACTATGTTACAATACCCACTACTGAGCCATTTTAAAACCCCAAGTGCAACTTTTCTTGTAAGGTCTTACCAAATTATGAAAACAAACTGTATAGCATAATCAAGAACAGAAGTGCCAGGAATCAATGTTGAGTCAAATATCGGACAAATAAACCCTACAATGATAGGATACAAGGTGGGATGACGCAGATGTTCTTTTACTGAGAACAGTATAATATAGGACTTCAGGGCAGTCTTTCCCTTTAACTGCAGACAGGTCATTCCCTCTCAAAACGCCCATTTGAGATCTCTATGGAGGGCATATGCATTCTATTTGGATTTATTTTATTTTGGATTTATAACAATATTTATTGTTATTGATGCTCCTTTACACATAACAATTTCAGAACATAAAAAGCTTCAAAAACTTTGTTTGCTTATTTTTCATGTTTAATTATGTGTGTGCTATGATTCAGAAAATTATTTGCTGCACCAGTTTAGGAAAACACAATGAGATTTTCTGAGTTATGTAATTTTGAGGAAAAAAAGAAATGTTTCAGATTTGAAAACTGCCTGAGCATCTCATGGAATTTAGCCAGAATTACAAGATTTCATGTTTATAAAAGTCATTGGAAAAGTAATTCAAAATTTCCACCACTGCTCAATCTTTTATTTACATATGCTACCAGCTGAATCATGTATATCCTCAGAGATGACAAAAAAGGCTACACTATACATCTGAAATGTTTATAAAAGAAGTGCCAATTCATCCAAAAAGGAATTGGACTTGGTGCACCACAGGACAATTAGGAGATTTAACACATCAAGATCTTCTGCAGATGTGTATTGAATCATCACTAGTGAAGGACAAGGATTCTAGATTGAATGTCTTTTAGATGGACGTTTTTCTTTAACACCCACCCTTGCAAAAAAAAAAAAAAAAGGGTGCCAAATTTCTATCAAATAATTTACTTTGGCTGCAATTCCAGGTGAAATGTTCCCACCTCTTTCCTTCCCCTTGGCTTTTCATTTTTATTCTGGACTGTATTTTGCCATCACTTATACACCACTATAGCATTTCATGGAGTTTTAGTTCAAACGGAATAATTCTACTAAAAAAATAATCCTTTTCTGAGATTTGTTTTTAATCTGAATCAGTTCAGCGGCTGGTTTATATTTGTAACAGATGTGTATGACCATTGAATGTTAATACAGAGATAACATAGAAAAACTGAGAAATGAACGTTTTTCACTGTCAGAAATCACTATACCTCTAAACATCCTAAGATTTTTTTTCCTGCTCCCATCAGTATTAGAAAAGTAAACATGGGATCCATATTGAAAACAGACTGACAATTTAACATGAACAGTTGGATTAATTCACAACTCTGACAAAGACAGGTAAACTAACTATGTAGTAGATGAAGAGAGTTAAATTGAAATTAATGGAATATATTAGTGCCAGTATTCTCGGTAAATATCTCAAGGAAACCAATAAAAAATGCTGAGAGAGGGATATGAAAGATCTCAGTACCTAATTTAAAGCTTCTCTTCATATAGCGTAAAATCTACTGAATCCTTTTTGTTAAGCTTCTAAGCTCACTCCTTTAAGAACTGAACAGGGAGTCAGTTCTTTCTCTTCACAGGAAATTTCTAAATAAAATACAACGTTCCTTGTTTTTACCTCACAATTTGATGCTTGATTATTTTCTTATGGGTTTACTTCCTCACATTTGAGCCATTCAGATGCACATCTCCAATGAAAACAGCATCCTCTCCAGAATGTGATTTACATTGAAACTTTTAATCCCTGTATTTAGGGATTTAGGTATTTAGGTTGAAAAAAAAAAAAAACAAAACACTGTAATGAGGATTCTCATCCTAGGTGTACACATGAAACAGCAAATTTTCAGGTTGTTGTTGTTGTTGTTGTTGTTGTTAAAGGAGTTATATATTGCCATCTGTATGTTTTCAATGGTGATGGTTTCACAAAGGTGCCCAGTAGAATACAGGGAAACATTGCTGAAGCAATCAATGAAACACAGTACAGTGCAGAAGAATGGGCCAAGTATTCAGCTGATATAAACACTGGTATAATAACTATATTGGCCAGCTCAGGATCTGCCTCAAGATATATTTCCACCATATTTTCTTGGTCTATTTAGGAAAAAATGGTAAGGAGAACATCAGGCTAGATTCCAAAAAAAGAGAAAATACTAAATATAAGTTTTGTCTGCATTTGTAATATGCAGAGTTTCCAGAGAAATTAGTTTTAAGATCCAAATACTATTTTTGAGTTCTCATACATGATCTGACACCATGAAAACATGTACAGATACATATATTTATAAAATAATTTATTATTTATTTTACAAGCATATTTGTACATGCTTTTTAGTGCTGTATAGTGGCAGTCTTCCCTGTTTTGGTGCTAGTCACCTACTAAGTTTGAAGATCGATTGAAGACAGAAAACTTTTAGTATAGTCCAAATGTCTAAAGCAAAAAGTATATCTTTAAGACCAGTAATATACTGAAAACTCAAAAGATGTGATTTTTCAAGGTACAATAAGTACCAAAAAATACTATCATGATGTGGACCATTTAAATCCTAGAGTATTTTGCTAAGTTAGATAAAACAAAGACTTTTGCATAAATGAACTCTGTTACCAGAAATCCAGGGTATGCACTAAATCAAATTAACTGGATTTTATCTTGAATTTTGTTGGGAAGGATGGCCTTTAATTCTGTTTCCATGTTTTCTTATAAGTGTTCCTTCAGATATACACGTGTGCCGTTGTCTCATGTACAGACTGCAGATGATAAAACCTATGGATCATACTGGAAAATACTAGCTGACCATAGCAACAGTTACAATTTATCTGACCTTTCATAGATAAGACAGAATCTGATGTATTTTCTTGAGACAATGCTTCTAATGGATTGACTGAAGGAGATACCTGAAAAAATGCATGCTGTTCCATGCCTTCATTTTGCATTAGAATACTGGAAGGTCTTTCTCAGAGTTCTTTAAAAAAATTATATAAATTTAATTGGAAAAATCCCAGCTGGAAATAGGTATGAAGAGACCTCTTCCCTTTTCTGAAATTAGCTTTTATGAATTTCTGTAAATAGAGTTCTATTTCCGCTGTACCCAGCAGGGTAACAGACATGGTTTGGAAAACCCTCAAGGCTAAGAAGACAGTAATAAGATTCTTTCTCAGACCTTTTTTTTAAATTATCATGCTGTAGAAAAAGTAATAAATGCTTTGCATTACTGCTTAGATACAGCAAAAACATATCCTTCCATCATTACCTCTACTAAATCTGGTAGATGGAATTAAATTTTTTATTCTTCCCACTTCCAGAGCCCTTGTCTGTCTGATAGAGTCTTAATAAAGTTATTAGAAGACCATAATAATGTCCCACTGTAAATGATTCTCAAATGTGCCATTAGCTCATGACTAATGTTAGTGGTCTTCAGTTATACCTTTTCTGTAACTTTTTGTTTCACTCAGATATGAGATTTCACTACAGAGTGTTGCAAGTACAGTGTGTTACTCATGCAGAAAAATGTTCTGTTTATCTTACACAACAGCAGGAAATCCCCATTCAATTTTCTGTCCAAATTTCTGAAAGTGATTTGAAAGACCTGTAACAAAGTATTCCTCAGGGTTCTCAAACTAAAGGGCTCATTCTTGATATATTTCCATATTAATTGCTCCAGCTATTACAAATAACAATTCTAATTGGCTTTTGAAGACTTTTTGAACTTTGGTAATTAAGTCCATAAGGTACTTTTAAAATTGTTGGCTCTAACCCGCTGTCGTCTCCTTGTCTGCCCACACATTGGGTAATTAATGCAGACTCTCCATGCAGTCCATCTCTTGATTTTCAGTTCAGTATTTGGAATGTGTATGTCTTTCTTGCACAGAAGTACATGCGCAGGCTTATGAACAAAGAAAAATCCAAGGAGGATTTGAATTTGGGAATAAATTAATAATCTATTAAAAGTTAAAAGGAAAAAAAAGAAAGGGAAAAAAAGAAACATTTTGTTCTGAAGTAACTCCTTTTTATTTCTGTAACTGAATTACTGACCCTTTTGTGATTCTTAGTAAGTTAGTTTTGATGGTGCTCTGGAAAAAGCTTTCACTGAAGCCTCAAGCTACACAAAACTTACCCATGAGAAGTTTGAACAACTAACAGAAAAACAAAACTGGTTTTGCCAAGAAGTTCACTATATCTTTTGATCTGTTCAATCCAATTCAAACTACTTTGATGCAACTGTTCTTGTCTGATCTTGGAAGCTAAGCAGCTCTGGAAGCTGCCTGAAAAAATCTTATGAAATATGGATATAAACTAGGGTATCACACCCTGCCAGCTGGTGAGAACTAAGTTGCATGAACAAGTATGTGTAAGGTTTTATTTATTTGTCACTGACACCAAGAAATTCAGGCATCACTAAGAGAAGGTTTGATCTACAATGTTTCATAGAAGCCACACATGCAGCATTCTTTTGGTGTCAGGCTCAGCAGATTGCTTAAGCAGAAAAGTTTTCATTAGTAGTTGAGACTATAGATGTCTGAACATGATTGGTACAGAGATATCTAGTCCTATGTAAGTTGTTCCTGGGTATTTGAGGTCTAGAACATGGGGCTGGAAAACATGAATAAAGATTGATGAAGTAGAAAATAAGGGTTCATTCTGTCTGTGCTGGTGACCTAAATATACATCAAGTGGAATTTACTCTAATTTCCTCTCTTGTTTTTTGATCACATAAATAAAACATATTTTCCATAAAGGGGTTAATCCACTGTCTTCATATTTTTTAACCTTATAATTCCCCTTTATTCAGTTAAAAAATAATATGCAAAGCAGTATGCTTAGGCTTGAGGAAAAACATACTCTGAAATACCTAAAACCACTACCAAAACTATGATGCTTCAAGGGTTTTTTGTATGGTAATTTTATAAACAAACACTCCTTTTCAATTCTATATAAATGAGTGTTCTGTCTTTGTATATATAGACACATAGATGAATAATAGTAGGTAAACAAGCAATCATGCCAGGATAAAATCTAAAGCAAATTAAATTGCAGATGTCTAAATAAATAATTGAAAAATTGCATCGCTAATGAAAACAGCTCATTATAAAAATATAATAGTGTCAAACGAAGCACCTAATGAAAATCTACAATTTGAAAATGCCACTTTGAACTGGAAAAAGCCTAAAGCCTTTTTCCATCATTTAAGTGAAAAAGGAGGGAGGAAAACACCAGAAACTAAATGAGATTTCAGACTCTTGAAAGTTCAACTATCTTTGCAAAAACATTTTAAAATAGATCTTTGCCTCTATTTTTTTTCTACATTCATATTTTCAGGAGAGGGATAACTACAAGGTCATTCTCAGAGAGCCACCATACCTACATCGTGCTATTCTGGGCTGGAAAAGTGACTATCCTCAAAAGCTTTGCTAGATAACTCACAAAGGGGAGGAAAGCATCATCAGTGGTCAATGAGAAGGTGTCTGGACACTTATCCATCTTACCAGCTTACTTTAATATCTTCTGGTGCATTTGAGCAAAATCAAAGATGATCATCTTCAGTTTCAGATGTTTTTACAAAGAAGTTGTTTTTCTGTCCCAAAGCTAATTGTGGTTTTATATGAGTCCCTGAAAATTTGGCTGAGAGTGAGGGATCAGCCTTGAAGTTCTTTATTCCACTCACAGATAATACAATCCTCACTGACTTTGGCAGTGTCAGACAATCATGCCAGAAATCAGGTATCATTGTTGTGCTGTATTTTAAACCTACTTTGTGACCAGATCAAGTAGCCTGAGAATGCAACTACAAGAGGAGTCAAATAAACAGTGTTTGTCAGAATCATAGAGAAAGATACCAAAGAAGATAAAACCTAGAAGGATATAAACCCCGTATCTTGCTTATTATCAGAGATGGATATCCATATTACTGTTAAAAGAAAGAATATTCTGCATCAAGATTTACAGAAGTGAAAACCCAACCTCATACAGCAGTCAGCTCTGTCACAAACTCCTATTTGACAAATTCTCATTTACATATATTAAAGTTCACCAAACTAGAGATATTTTAGGCCTAGTAAAATGTAAATATGTATCAGAGAACTAGGTAAATAAAGCAAACACAAAATTAAGTTTGAAGTGGAAATGTTTTTTTGAATGGAAAAGTAAAATCTAATAAAACTTAGTGCGCTTGTATACTTTTTCTACCGGTTTCTCCTTTCAAAGAAGTTTCAGGTCCCCTCTGCATTTACATTATCTTTCCTGTATTCATAGAGAAAAACCACAAAATTAAAATTTGTAATGGCATGTTTGAGTTAGGGAGGATTTCCTTATTTGTTTTTAGCAATGTATAAACCTTCGCAGATTTTCTTCATAATAGCAATTATATGAATACAACAAAGTGGCTGCAATATCTCTATACTTTTTTTGGTCTTTTCTACAATCAATGTAATGTAATTTTTCCTCTAAAAATTTTTGAAAATATTTATCAACAAATATTTGATAAGTATTATAAATAAGGAATACACTTAACTATCCTAAAGAAATATCTGAATGCATAAATTTCTAAGAATAATTACTCATTTGCTATGGGAATATAGTAACCGTACAAGGCCAAGGCAGAACTTGTTCTTTCTATTAACTCAAGCTTTAGGTCATTCTTTGCTTCTAACAATAACTAGGCAAAATATATTATAAAAGGGACTGGAAAATATGTATCTTTTAAAAAGTAGAGGAAGAATTTTTCATAGAGGCTCAGAGTTCTCCTCAATCTAACAATTTTGGAGCTGGCCAGCAGCTATCGTACTCAGAGCCAGACAAGGTAAATGAAGTTTCTTTGCAAAAATTCACCTAGATACAGAAGCAGGCATGCATATGTCTGTCCATCTATCTGCCTGCCTACCTACCTACCTACCTACCTACCTACCTAAAACCACTCAGAAATCATATCTGAAGTTCTATCCGAAAAAGTATTATGTTCTGTTAGCAAGCTGCTGTTGGATCCAGACTTAACTTCTTACTGTCCTTGAACATCATTATGCAAATTTAGTTTAATTTATTTTAGCTTTCTTTTGTTTGACTGGGTTTGTGTGGCTTTTTTAACAATATTTAGTGTGAAACAGTGAGATAGATGTGTGCAAAAACTGGAGAATTTTCTTGATCTTCCATAATCATTAAGCTAGGGAGTCTAGACTCAAATATTTTGACCCAAATATTTGACTAATGCTATTTGAGATAATCTTGGATATCTGACAGTTTTCAAGTGCCTCCCACAAATGCATTTATCACCCATATGTGCAAGTCATATCTATCTAGATAGTTTTCTGTCACTCAGATACAGCACTTTTAGAGTGCTTATTATCTCCCCCTGGTCTAAAGCAACCTAGAAAATAGCTCAACACTCTGATTACATATTTGAGATATTTAAAATTACCTAAAATGAATCTCAGCAATAATAAATACAAGAGATTTATTTTTTTTAAAAAATGCAAAGGCTATTTAGGGAAAAAAAGGAGAAATCAAGTTCCATACATACCAAAAGTATTTAGCATAAAAAAAAAGGTGTCATCAGTGTGACTGATATACCAGCTGAAAAAGAATATCCAGCATTATTGCTCAGAAGCCTGGTAAGCTTTGTATTTCTTATAATCATCTTATCAACTAACTTTGTGTTAATTGCAGTGGTTTAAGGTGTTACTTCTATCAGTCAGCTTCTATCCTGATACCAGAGTAATGCCCATAAAACAAGTGCATAAATAAAACACAAAGAAACCAAGTAAAGATGAAAAGTTGGCTAAATATTTTACTGTGATTAACAATGGCTTTTTTTTATCCATAGATACGGAATATCTTACATTTTACAATGCAATCAAAGTTATATTAAGCGCAGTAAAACATCCAGAGAAGTTAAAGATTGATCAATGAAGCAAGCATCCTTTGCAGACCACTTTTCCATGAAATTGAAGTTTGTGATATTGTAGGAATAAGTAGCTGTAGACAGTTGCCAAAAAGTTTTAACATCCTTCAAAGAATTACAATAAAAGTATAATCTATCTTTTTTTATTATTTATTTAAATAATTGTCATTACAAGGTTGTTTGTCTTGGAGCATGAAATAAAGGACCATTAATTTTGCGCATGCTAATATTAGGATAAAGTAGGAGAATGTGTGGCAGTCAGCCACAAAATACCTTTTACTCATATATTGTTGCAGGCAGCAAAATTTTCTGAGTGAGCAGGCACAGAAGAAACAGAACATCAAATAATTATTCAACCACATATTTGAAGAAAAGAAAGAGCGGTTATCGGAATTTCCCAACCTTTCCTTAAAGTGCTGGAAGAAAACAGAAACATATGCTTCTATTAAAAATAACACATTATTTCATAATTGTGTAGGACAGCCCTTTCAAAAACATCTTTATCCATGTATTTTTGATCTATAACCTGTAATTTGACTTCTGGTATACATTCAATTTTTTTTTTTTTTAGTCAGACACAATAATTCCTAAAAGAATTCAAAATAAACAGCAATATTGTTTTGAGATATGTCTATAAATTCATAAAGAAATTATTTCAACTATTACTAGCTATTATTTCAATTTTGTTCATTTGAATGGGAACTAAGTTTTTTACAGAAATTTTCAAAATAGAAGTTGAATCTGTGGAGCAATTTTGATAACATGGATATACGAAGTTGTGAGTACAGGAATTATATAAATTGTGGTGTTTAGTCTAAATTATGGGGAGAGTTTTCCAAAGGCTTTTAGGAGGATGCTTTTGTTTATTTTTTTGTAAGGGTTAGTATTGCTTTACATATTTTCTATTTCTTAAAAGATTGAATTGTAGTGTGAAATGGAAAGTGGAGAATTAAATGTTGAAAGCTGCCTAAGGGATATGAAGAGGCCCTTAGGTAGCCAAAGTTGAAGAAAACATGAAATGTCTCAATAGTTTAGTACTTTTTTAAAAAAGTCACAAATTTTGCTCACCTTGCAATCTCCAAATATTTGCTATTCTCTTTGCTGCAATTTTGTGAAATCCACAGGAAAATTTTTTTTAATTGTGGGAATTGCATTTTTAGGTCCCTTAACAATTTTGAAAATTGCAACATTAGTCTTCACTTCATAACAGGGTTTCATTAAGACAGCTAGATGCAAACAATTCAAAATAAATTGCTTTCAGTTTTTAACAGTTTTTAAAGTACCATTATCTTTACAGTTTCCATCCACAACAGATTTTCAATAACTGAATATATAGATCCTGTCCTATCAGGACAGTTTTTTTAGAGAAAATCCTTTGGATTTAAAGATTTAATATGGAAGCTGAAATTTTGGTGAAAAAAATTGTCTTCCCTTATTAAGCTTTGGGAAGATAGATATCAAAGACCCTGCTTGAGCAGGGAGGCTATACCAAATGTCCTGCTGTGAACTCTTCCAGCCTTACCCATTCTGTGATTCTGTGATTCTCTAAAAAAATATTACAATTAAAATTCAGATTTCCTCCTGACAGGAATTAGAGTTTTTTAAAGATTTGTAAGAGAATTAGCATTCACTAGTTTAGTCCTCCATAAAGTGAATGAATCAATTTGTTTGCTTTTTAAATTTTCAGCAGCAACTTCCATTTAGGTTAATATTCTGCATGTACCACAGTGATGGGTTAGCCAGATGTCATTATATACCTACATTCACAGCTGAGATGAACCACTTTCAGCAGTGTTACACGAGCTCATTTATCACCAGCCTGAGAGTAGCAAACTTGCAAGTCTTCATATTGACATTTTTAAAAATATTGAGCGTGATGCTGAGGTACACTTAAATTCATCATAATTGTAACATATTTATTTCAGAGTACAACCTGGCTCAATCCTTTTACTGACTAAAATCCACAAAAATCAGAAGATATTTGCAAAGTCATTGTCCTGGAGGTTCTTTTGCTAAACGTACTGTAGTTTCATTTTCCATGGATAATATTGCATTTCCTCATGTGGGAGATTCTTAATGAAGTAAAACTCCAATATGACAAGAAGAATGTTGCTGACTGATGTAGTTATCTGGAACACTTAGCATCTACATAATCCCAAAGGTCAAAATAATCTGCCAACAGTAAACAACTGAACATCAGCTATACCAATCTTTTTGCAACCCAAGATTAGGGAGAGTTGGAGCACACAGGTCTCCACAAAAGTTCTTTTGGCATTTGGAAACATTCCTAGAATTCTGGCTTGTGCTGTATCACATATGGGCTCTGATGTTGTCTCATCAGTCTTGTTACAGCAGTTTAACAACCAAAGCTGCAGTGCAGCTCCTAAGAACTGCAGGCATTTGTAGGGCATTTTAAACACAAGGCAGAGTGCTGAGCTAATTCACCATCCAGAGGGGGTGAAAAATAAAAAGGAAAAGCTTTTCTAGCATAAGCAAAGAAGCTGTGAAGAAGAGCAGTAAGCTGCTGTGTATGTATGAAGAATGGGACCACGTTTTTGATGTTTTTGATGAAAGTTTAAAAGTAGAAATTGTATAAATCTGAACTGCCTTGCAGCATGTTTCTGTCGCTGCCAGCAAAACTCTCTGTGGGAGAATACTCTGGGTCTTCACAGCATAATGAATATTTGCCGTAAGCAGAGACCAAAATAAAAAATAAAAATAAATACAAAACTGTGCTATGAATAAATTGAAAGAAGAAGAAACCACCTCGAGTGACCTATTTTCTCCAAGTGAACTCTTTCTACACTATTTCTGTTCCTTATGCAGATTTAGCTTAGAGGTTTCAGCATTACTTTTGCATGTCTTTATTTCAGTTAAATATACATGGTTTTCCTCTTAGTTCCTGGCAGTTTTCTTTAATAATGCCACTGTCTTTACAGCACATCAAGTGTATTGAATCTTCAAACATTTCTAGCATTTTCTGGTTAATGCTGTAGATGTAGGTCAATGCAATCCCATTAGTGATTCATGACACAATTCTATCAGGATCATAACTCAGATTCAAGGGGAGACAGGAAAAGAAGAGGGCATATAAAATTCAGAAATAAAGTGTTTCTTTTCACAAATAGAAAACCAGTTGTCCCCAGCTGTCCCTAGTTCTCATACTTTAGCAGCTGTTTCCATAACAGCAGCCAGTGATGGAATTCTAAGAAGCAGCACCTGCTGCTGAGAAGACCATCCTCTTCCTGCTGATAGAAGCTTTTTTTACCAATAGTTTAAATAAACAACCGATTCACATCAGTTCCTTATCCAAAATCTTTGATCAATTGTAGTATCTTTTTTCAAATGCCCATTCACTCTTTTTGTCTGAGTCCCCATTTATTTTATGTAAATAGAGCAAAATTTGAAATGCCTATCTCATAATTGTCTGTCTTCTGAATTTAAACAAGGTGGTATCTGTTTGTGACATAAAATTATCCAAACCTTTAACTTTAAAAACTTTATATCTGCATGAAAATGTTCTGGTGGCATATTTATATATTATCCTAGCTTTTATTCCTAGAAAAAGAAGAAAACCAGCAAGTAGCTTCCCATATAAAGGAGGGGCTTTTTTTCCTTTCAGGTTTCTTTACTATCTTGTCTATTTAGTAGTTTTTTGTCCTCAGTCCAGCTGATATTCCTAGCTACACCTGAGAAAAGAGTTGAAAACAATAAAATGACCAACATGCAAAACTATTTTTCTCTGTAGGAAATACTTAATGATTCAAATAAACTGCAGCATTGCCAGCAGCAAGGGCAGAGAACGGGTTACTCCAGGACATTGATAAGTTCTGTTGAGTACTATCACTAGATTCAATATTTTCTAGCAGAAGAGAGGTATGCATTCACATGTCCCACACATAAAGCACAAGTACTTAACAAGGACTTAGTCTCTTCATTGTCTTCATTCAGTCTTTCCGTGAGGCTTGAGAGGACCAATACTCGGTGTCCCACCCATTTATGTGCTCAGAGTCTTATTAGTGACTTGCTATGGTTTTTCCTCTGTTCTTATGAATACAAAAGGAATGCCAAATAAAATACATAACCATATGTTATTTTGCTTTTCTTTGAAAGGAATTACCAACAGTGTATTCCCTCATTTTATATATTAGGTATGCTGTCTTGACCGCATTCAACTGACATATTGGAACAAATATTTGTGTTTTAATCCCGTTCTACCTCAACTAAATTCTCATAAAAGCAGGAGGATGAAATTGTAAAATACCAGTTGCTGATAAAATCAAGTTGGACTGACTCTGTAACTAAGCTGAATACAGGCCCTGCTTTTCAAAACCTGCTGCTGAATTGTACAATTAGTCTCTTGGTATCCATGCTATTTTCTAGGCTGTCTGTGCACACATATAATACCTTGGATTGGTCAACATGTTGTCCAAATACAAAGATAGATGTCTAAAGTCAGCAATAAAGTTTCCATTGAAAATGTGACCTGTTCTGTACAAAGCTACATTTGCAGAATGTATTCTTATACTTCACTTCCATTTTACTTCCCAGATAACTTTCCATTTCAGTCATAAATTGTATGTTCATCATATCCTTTAATCTTCTTAACCTAAGTCCAGTAAAAATAAGCAGATTTTTAATTAAGAAAGCTGCAAGCAACCCAATCATCTATAGCTGAAGAAAGAAAAGCAAATGATGGTTGTGTGGGTATAACAATGTGCTGTGATCAAGACTGAATCATAGCTGAAACCCGAAGCTGATTGTCCCGCTGTGGGTTGAATGAAATGTGAAAAAATAATTTAATGCAAACAAAACCTTTACACTGATTCCTAAGTGAATTACAAAAACTAGGGTAGTTACCTTAAAAATAAATTATATTTCAGTGCTTCCACGTGAGTACTAATCTGTATCCCTGGACACTTTATTCTTCTATGGTGGAAAAAAGTAAAACAAAATATAGAATCCTGAACAATTCATGGTTTTATTGATGCATTAAAAAAGAAAATAAAAAGGCTGCCTTTGTTTTAGTATGTATTACTTCTATTTTTATTTTAATATCCAGAGATTTTTAGCAACTTATTTATTATTAGTTTCATTTCAAGAATCTCTGATGGGAGACATGCATGGACAATATAATATTAGATGTGGTATAGAAAATGAGTAAAAAACTCCTTCCCAAAGGCCTCCTTCCTTAAAATTAAAACAAAGAAAAGAGTAGGAATACTGCTAGAATACAGAGGCATGGCATATTTTTCTGCATTTTCTGGTTTGTCCTGTTTTGGTTTATTTCTATTTAAGCATGATTATACCCTACTGTTAATGCAACAAAGTATTTATTTGTTTGTTTATGTATAGTGCACTCCCAGGAGGATCCTGAGGAGTATGTTTTTGGGGAGGAATAAATACAGCTCTTTAATTTTAGGGTATAAAATTCAGCAAATAAGTTTTTACAAAATTGACAGTTAAACCCATTCTGCATTGACACCATTTTGAGTTTCACAATAACTTTAGCAGAATTAGTCTAAGATGCTTCTGAAGTGCCATGCAGATAGGCTTATTCAGAGGTTTGATCCCAAAATGTCTGAAATGTACATGGTTCCCCTCTTGGATGGAATGCTCTCAAGGAAAGCCCTGTGAGAATGTTGTCTTTGGATCTAAACATGGAGGGTTGCTCAGAAACTCACACAGACTATGTAAGTATCTCATTCACTTACGAACACATTGTTCACTTCAAAGAGAAATCTTGAGTTTAAAGCTTTGCTTTAAGAGCTGTGTTTACACTGAACCGTATGCTGTGTCTGAACAGATTGTCACATCCAAGGTTTAAAAGCTGAAACAGCATATGGAAGAAGTATTGGAGGTATTGATGTTGCCTAATGTTTTAACTTTGTTTTTATGTTCAGGAATGTTAATTGGACCCACACAAATGCTCTCACATGCAGCATCCTGGATTTTCCCCCTATTTTAATTTCTATGATTCATTGAGCTTTTTTATAACTTATGTTGCTTTACATTGGGAATTTATGGTTTACATTTCACAAATCAAAAGTAATGTAAGGCAAAACCTAGTGAACTGATAAGAGCAGAAAGTGGTAGACTTTGTCTACAATTATTTCCTGATCTCCAGAACAAAAGCTATGAGTGTCCTCTGAGAAATCTGTATAAAAGTCTCTACCAGTAAAGGGATCTTCATTCAGTGTCTTTGCAAAACAGCAAACAATATAGTTCCTACAACATTTCTATCTCCACATAAAAATCTTATCACTATCTATCCACTGGATTTTTTATTTAAAGATACTGTATTAGTTTAAGCCTTATGGAACTTATATTCTTTGTATAGCCTGCACTTGATGTATTTGCATCTTCATGTATGTTCATAAAAAGAGATGAACAAGGGTCAAAATTTAGTTCAGGAGATATTCTATACCTTCCCCACAAACTAATTTTAATGTCTTAAGATGTATATTAGAAAACTTATATAATGTTTAAAATTTCATTTATTTCTGAATTGTCCGTTATTTTACTATCCCTTCAACGACAAAACAAGCAAAATTGGGGTAGGGCTAGTATCTCTAAAATGTTTTTGAACAATTCATGGTAGCAGGAAAGAGATATCATTTTATTAAAACTCATTAAATCTCTTTATAAGGATAACTTAAAAATCTCCTTTTTTCTCTTTATGTAACCTTTCTAGTTACTTGAGCAAATTAGTTCCTTGTGTTTTGTAAATATCCTTTCAAACATGTATATTGTTTAAGAAAAGATCATTCTCTTCATTTGAGAGGCTGTAAAATGCAGTACTTTACAGATAGGCTAAAGTTACCTTTGCCTTTAAATACTGTTCTGCTAAATTTCTGTCTGGAAAAAGATCACTGAAACTCTAAAATACTGTTGGGACTGAAGTACAACATAATTCTCAGTTGTAAGAAATACAGATGAAACTCTAGATACTCAAAAAACAAAAAGAAACATGTAACATTTTTCATTGGAAGATGTGTGGACCAGCACAGCTTTTTCAGCAGCATCAGTCTCCTTGACGAGGGAAAAAAAGCACAATTCCAAGGGCATTCCAAATGGACCCCAGATGATCCATTAAGCAACCAAATCCATTTGCTTTCAGCATTGGGAAGAGAAGCTTCCTGCTGTTCTTTTTTCCTGATACAGCCTGCTGGCTCTGGGATCAAACCAAGACACTTATGCCTTTATCTTTTTTAGGAGCACGTTTCATCAAGTAGGTGTCCATGGAATAATGTAAAGCTGTGTGCTAAGAAATACAGGAAATCCTTACTTCCTGTCAGGTTAGACTCAAAGTTTTAGTTCCTTAAACTTTAGTTCCTTTAGTTCAAAGTTTGGTTTCTTAAACCAGACAGAGGAAATTTCCAAAGGGCTAACACAGACTCTCTAGCATAGATAGCACCAGTGTAAGAAAACCACAGGTCTACTCTTCCTGAAATTGTTTCTCAATTTTTCTGTGTTTCTGGGAGCTTTTTCCCCACTCTTAAAGCCCTGACTACAATACTAGCAATTGAAAGGCTCACATTTTATACAAAAAATATGGAGGTAACATAAGGTTACCATAATAAGATTTTGTTCAGAAATATGTTCACCCCTTATCTTCTGACCTTCCAGGTTAAATTACTCAAGTGGTAAAATGGAAAAAATGCCAGAAGAAGCTCAAAGTAAGACAACAAGAATATGATCCATCTTGCAATTAAGCACAATGTGCGAGGCTTTTTCTGGTTACCAAGGTTGGGTTCAGGCAAAAGAAGTCTCTGTCCTCTGGTACATCTTATTCCTGTAAAATCTAGAGTGCATTTGCTGGACATCTTTCAGGAACTGAGTCCTTAAATTCACTGAGAGCAGAAGAAAAACATGATTTTAAGCCAAACACTTTGTAAATCTGTGTTGTGGAGTACTTTATCAGCAATAGTGGTTTGGTGCAGCTGGGAAGGCCAAAAGGGCAAAGCTGAATCGTTTCAAAATTCCTGTTTTTCTGGGACACTAAAGACATGAATAAAAGTACTGCAAGGGAAGAGGAATTGCTTTGTAATTAAATGACAAATCTTATTCAAGAATATAGAAAACAGTCATCCTGTCTTTCAGTGTTTCCTCTGGAGTGTGTTTAACAGAGATGGTCTGTAAGAAATTCCTTATGGAAAAGTCTTTGCAGCACATGTTCCCAAGAGAGGAAGAGGGACTGTGGAAATAGTCAAATACTTCTGAAATTCTTTAGGGTCTGTATGTCCTCTCTTTAAAGGCTCAAAGCTCAAATTGCTATGTTCTGTCTTATTTCCATGCTAAATTTAATTTGAGTTTTCTGGGCAGACAGTATAACCTTGAGTACTATTAAGCACATGTGAGAACATCTAATGTCTACTTTATTATTTCAAAGGAAAAAGACAATATGAAACTTTGCTGAAGTGTAGGAAATCGTAAATTAAATTAAAATGAAAACAAAGAGCTTCTAGTTAATGAAAGTAGATGATAAATCTCCTATAAAACCAAAATTTCAGTTTATTTTCCCTGTGGTGGGACATGACGCCAATAACAAATGACAGCATGTAACACATTTAAGATATTACTATCTCAATATAAAATAAAATTGTCTTGAAGATATTAGAATCACAGGATAAAAAAACAAGAAATATCATAGTTTATAATTTGGGAATATGAAGGATATTGCTCAAAAAAATCTCACAACATTAAATTTTCATACACTAGCTAGGATGTCTTAAAAAAGATGAGAATTTTATGTGTAAATTTAATCTCAGAGAGAACTTGCAATATGCTGTGAAGCCACAGAACTTCAGGTAAATGGTCTGAAATTCTGGCTTGCTGAACTGGAAATTTCTAGCATGGTTATGTTTCTTCCATTTACTCCATATAGTAATGTAAGGTAAACATCCCAGAATGGGATGCAATTAACACCTGCTGTGCTCTCTCAAATTTCATAAACTGAACAGAGTTGAGCCAAGACAGTTCTTGGAAGATGTAGGTGCTTTCTTATATACGGCTCATGAGGAAGTAAGCAGTTATATTTAATGCTTTTCTGTCTTTTCTTTCCATATGTATGAACAAGGGAATCGTGTTCTTATCTTCTCTAAATGCATTAAACAATATTGCCAAGGCCGTTTGCTTAAAAAAAAAAAAAAAAAAAAAGAATATGTTTCCTTAAATTTTACACTGTAGATTACCTAGTACTATAAGTAAAGGGTTTGGAAAACAATGTTGTTTGGGACATTTTGTCATTCAGGACTCCTGAAAAGAATGAAATAGTCATTTTATAACCTTGTAGCTATTAAAATTTTATCATGTGAAGATGACTTTATAACAGAAATCATTTTGCCATAAGAAATGCCATCCCATAAGCAACAGGGAATCTTCGGTAGAACTGTAAATTATAAGAAGATTGGTTTCATGAATCTGGGTTATTTTTGCATGGCTGTGTTTCTTGCTATCTCACAAGCTGAACTTGCATTTGCTTGGAAGATATTTTGGTTTTCCAAGAAACTCTATTAGAAACTGATCCAAAGATATCTGGGTCTAATTGCAGAAATTCTTTGCACCTGGTGTCTTCTATTGCACTGTATCAGAGTTAAAGCATTTACTTAAAGCATTTACTTGTAGGAAATCTGCTAGAAAGGATGATTGCTGCCAAGTAAACTATCCGTTTGGTATGGATTCACAATTCTTTCCCACATAGTAAAACTATTTGAATTAAAGTAATCAAAGGAAATAGATTTTTCCTTCATAGTTTCTTATTATGCTGGGAGACTCATCATTTCCCGTCCATCTGTGCTTTCAAGTACTGTGGACAATTTTCTGTGATTTAAAGCAGAATGCAACCAGGAAAATAGCAAGATTTTGAAGTAAATTTTACCACGAGAAAATTCTGCCACTGAAGTATAAAAATACACTATGCTTTTTATCAGTGCATTAATTGTATTTTGTAGATAACCAACGAAAAAAAACTTTTAAAACAGTGTTATTATAATTTAGATACTGCAAGAACAGATATACGTCCAGTTCCCAAAATTAAGAGCTCTTTTTATTCTGCAATGAAATGTTTCCACACCATTTTGCATAAAACAAACCGTGTTATATAGTTCTTAAGGTAAATTTCCAAATCCTGGAATCCAAGTCTAACGCTGCTCAGCAGTTGGGTGAAAAACATAAACCCATCTGTCGGTGGAAGCTGTACATTAGCTGAGAATTTAAAGATTGATGCTCTGAACTTGTATCTTTTACCATTACTGAGCATCTGACTGAGTACATACATGTACAGATAAAACTAATCTCTTCCCAGACAGCTGCACTAACATAGCACTATACTTAATGTTCTTTATCTTTAATTTCAGGGCTCAGTAGTAGGGATTTTGGTTAACGCTTGGTTTTGTGATAACAGAGCTGTAAAGTTTTTATCCAAGCCTGTTTTATATCCAAAGAGCTTATGGAATTAAAGCTGTCATCTAATCACAGTTGTACAGAAATAAACCAAATTATATTGGTTACTTAAGAATTTTATTATTTATATTGCTATGTTTATACTCAGAATTTTGGAAAGCTGTGGGGAAAAAAGTAAAATTACAGACCAGATACTAATAATGCATTGATGTGTAAATGTCTTCAAAACTTAAAAAAAAAAAGTAAGCTTTCTTCCCTTTTGCCTGTGTGTTGGGACTTAATAGTATTCCTAGCAATGTTCTAATCCAAATATCAAAAATTATTGAATATTTTAAAATAAATTTGTTTGTCGCTACTTCTCTCTTCTGTAATAGAAAATGCTGGAAAGGATGAGGGAAATCTGTTTTCTAGACATTTTCATTTCATTAACAATCTCATAACTCTTTTAATACTTGATTCCTTGCATTGACTCCAACAGCCAAAGGCAATGTGTTCAACCATAGGCCTTGCCAGTTTCGTTTTTCTCATTACATGAGTTAAATTGCAACAAATACCAGTGATAAAGAACAACAAGGAGAGTGAGCCCCACATTCAGGCACAGGTAACTGGGTGCCTAGGAGCAAGGACATCTCTCACCTGAAGTGCAGAGCCATGCTTTCTGCATGGGCTGTCCCAGATGAACAGGGATCAGCACATGCAGTCACAGAGTGAGAGGCGGGTCCTTCCATGATACAACCCTAATGTGCAAGAAATGTACGAGGTTATCTCTCAGGAAGTAAGAACAAGTATACTGAGAATTTTCTGGTAGGTGCACAGGGCAGCAGGCTGCAGGACATAATAGAAAGCTGGACACAGTTCCAGAGGTGTCACTGTGAGTTAAGTCTGAAATTCCATTTGAGGTAGCCAACTACTGAAAGGTTTGGCTTGGATAAAATTCTAACCTCGACTCATTTCATCCTTCACTACGTAGCTCAGTACTAGTAGACTAGTTCCAAGTCTTTCAGGAAGTGTTTCTTTTCTTTAGTTTACTTTTCTTTTTTTTTTTTTTAATGACTTATGAAGAAAAAAGGTCTATTATTAATTTCAATACTTAACTATGAATTCCAGTGTAGCTGAGATTCATCCTAAGGAATGAAGTCTCAGCAGAGATTACTCGCCAGATCTTTGTACAGTCACAGCAGCTCTATTGTACTCATATCTGGTGCATTATTTTGTTTTTGATTGAAAGTTGTAAAAAATCTGTTGGGTTCCTATGAAGGGTAATAAGTTTTCCTAACCTTTGACTTATTTCTTCTCTTGTGCAAAAACATTTTGTGCACTAAAAGCTGGCAACGAGTTCTTAGTCATCCCTTGTCAGCAATTGGATTTTAAATGCTTTTTTTAGCACTTGAAGTACGTGGTTAGAGTCCAGTTTCCTACAAACTTTAAATACAAAAATAATTCCTTGAGGCTAGGCAAATTTAAAGAACTGTTTGCCAAAATATCCATCAATTCCTTTATAGTGACTGATAGAATGACTGACTGTCAGAAAGTCTTGTTTGCAGAAGGCATCAAGTATACCATGGTTATTTTTTTTCCTGACAATGAACCTATACTTATTTCACCTTAAGCTAATTATGTACTCTTTTTTCTTTTTCTTTTTTTTTTTTTTTTTTTGGCAAATCATTTCAGCTATGTTAAGCACAAGAACTGAACACCTAAAATACTTCTATAGTGTAACATCTTTAAGACTGCAGGCACTGAAAAACTTCACAGTATTTCATTCTAAATGAGATTTCAATCATCACAATAATGCAAAACTTTTGAGAGATTGCCATCTTTATGCAGGGAGTTTCAAGACAGTGCAAACCTTATACTATGGACAGCTGGTTCTATAATTCTATAGAAATTAGGAGCCTATAGGAGGTAATAACTTGAAAGCTTGTTACTGAAGCTTCTGACCTACCACAGTGGTTGAACTTTTTAAAGTAGTTTTGGAGTGTAATGAGCCAAATTGCAGTAGGTAGTTTTTTTACTGGTTGGAGTCAAGGAAGCAGTGAAATGTGTAAAAGGAGTGCATTCAAAAGTACCTTTTCAGAATAGAGTAAATGTTATAAATGTCAGGCCAAGTTTCACCCTGAATCTTGTGTTATAGTACCATAGTCAGCAGGCTCGCTTGGATACAGTTGAAGGAAAACTTTTGAAGTTTAAAAGTTTAAGATGCTTTAATTTCATGGGTATAAATTATGTTGGGTGTATTTGGAGATATGTTGAATACATCTTAATTCATGTAACTTACACAGATCACTTCCTAGATTGTATGGCAGAAGTGCATTATTTTAATATAGAAGAATGTTTTAAAATATTATCTGAGTACATGAATTCTAATCTAAGTAGTCTGTGAAGAATAAGGTGAAACAATTGTGATGGCGTCTAAAGACACTGCCTCCCCCACAAAAATGAAATTTACTGAAAAACCTCAAGTTTTCCTTAAAGGAACAAAATAAAAGAAAAAGCATAAACAGCATATCAGAATGTCCTAGAACATTACTGGTCTGTCTGGTCTATACCAGCTCTTGGATGCTATTTTAGTATAAGTTTTCTGAGTATTTCATATATGTAGTATGTATCTACACACTCATGTGCATGCATCTGTTTACTTTGCTTGTTTGTTATTTTTTTCCTGCTGGGATGCTTATGGATTTGTATATGCTTAAGCATATAGGGCAGATCAGTACTTTGTCCACTTTATATGATTGCTGTAACTGGATGAAACCCATCTGGGAAACAAACCTGAATATTTGCATAAATATGGGTATAAATAACATGTGGCAACAAAATGGATTTATAACTGTATTTAGAAGACCATGACTAGGTCATTTACATTCTGGTGCCCTTGGGAAAGGATAAAATTAATATTTATTACCCCATCACTGAATTAATTTTTTAAGAAGGTACTAAATGAACCCATTCTTTCCATACAGTATTTTTGTATGCTTTCATACAATAAATATCTGTCTCTTTTCCTCTTCATTTAACATATATGAAAATTCACTTTTCAATTAAATTATTTCTCTGTCAGAAAACAAACAGTTTGCATAGAAGGGGGATCAATTTGGCTTCTTTCAGCAGGCAAACTGTCTAGAAATTGTAGTTAATGTTCAGAAGTAAATGAAAAATCTGGTAAATATAACTCTGGAAGTCTAAACAAGGTGCAGGCTCCCAACTTTAAAAGTTTGTCCTCTTTGGAGTCCTCATTATCCTCATTATATTCCTTATTATTCTCCTATGAGAGATTGCTTTACTCTACAGGTTCTGAATACACACTGAGATGATAAATCTTATGCACTTGGCAAAAAAAAAAAATAATTTAAAAAAACTGTAAAATGTAGCATCATTCCACTTTTCATAAGGAAAATTAAGAGAAGCACAACCCATTTTGTAGTTCTCAAAATGAAGAAGTTTTGTGCACTGAGCAACACTTATTTGAGGACATAATTGCAAGATGTCTAGCTTTGGTACATTTGAAAATGAAATGGTTGATTTTCATTGGGTAGATGTTTCAGAATCATCAGCTGCCTACCCAAATTCCAGGACAATAGATTCTCAGTAAATCTAATGGTTTCGTTGAAAATACTCTGTATCAAAAACTTTAGGTTTTGACTATACTGAATGATTTACAGATTAACTGCCTGTATCAAAAACTTTAGGTTTTGACTATACTGAATGATTTACAGATTAACTGCCAAAATTCGCTGAAAGTTAATGCATTTCAGATATACTTACAAACTTTTGCATTTGCTTTTCTTGAGGAGCCTTGTTATCAAATTTACCAGCTTAACAACTGCAGGAAAGCTAGAGCTCTGGATGTTTAGGAAAACAATTTGAAAAGTGTGAAGTATTTGTGCCAGAATAATTTGTGTACTCAAACAGTGAGGAAACACAAGCATTATCACATTATGTATCTTACATGACAGTGGTATAAGGTCACAGGATCAGGAATTTCCTTCTAATCCTAGAAAAATGTGGAAAACACTGTTGCATCTACTTTTCTGTCTTTTTGCACTGTAATGATGTTCTAGTGGAAATCTCCACCAGTCTCTCCTGACCTTCCTGCGCAGCCTTTGGAAGCACTTCAATCAGGCAGTAGAGCAAACAATAGTGCTTTAAGTATGACAAGAAAACAGCAGGTTCAGCAAAACTAAGAAGATAAAAATTACTATGTAAACGTCTATATTCAAGATTAGGTAAGAAACCGATGGATGAAAAAGTCCTTTACACAGTCCCAGAATCACAGGATTGCTGAGTTTGGAAGGGACACCTAAGATAATCTGTTCCAATTCTGTTGTGAAAGCAAGAGCAAGTAGTGCAGGCTGCTCAGAGCTGCATCCAGTCAGGTTTTAGATATCTCCAAAATGGAGACTTCATGACCGCTCTGGGCAACCTGTTCCAGGGTTTGATCAACCTCACCACAAAAAGATTTTTCTTATGTTCAATTCATCTGGCTTTCAATTCGTCTCAGTATCTATGGTGCCTCAGAGTCTAGTACAATTTGTACCAGACACAATGTTTATTGCTCAGTATCAATTTGAAATGAGGAGGAAGTTATGGGAGCCAGGTCACAAACATTACTAAAGTCAAGGTAAAAAAAATCCACTGCTCTTCCTTCATCTGCCAAGCCAATCATATCTTCAGAGAGGCAATGAGATTGCTTGATTTTCCCTTCATAATCCATGCTGATGTCTTGCAATCACCTTCTTGTCCCTGAGATATTACAGAATTATTTCCTTGGCTCATGCCTTTTGATATTTAATGTTACATTATGAAGGATATTATGCACTGTTATTTCCAGATAGTACGAAAATATTTTTTCTCCTAAAACTAATCAGCAAAACATTGAGATATAACTGGTGAGAAAAAAAAAATACTGTATAGACTGCTTGTCTAACTAAAATCCAGTGGAAAAAGTTATATTGTCTCCAACAGGCATAAGTGTGATATACACATCTTATGAAATTAGGTCATTCAGAAAGGTCTGTAAAGCAGGTTACACAAAGTAGAGAAGTAAATGATAAGTAAGAGTCTATTTACTGAGCCAAAGCTTGAACTTGCAGTAGGTGTCACTCCTGTGTGCTGAGATTATTTGATAATATACTCTCTTAAGGAGTAAAATGGTTAAAATTTTAACACCTGTAGTGGAATCCAGTTTCCGAAAATTTATGAAAATAAGCTGTCATTTTACTGGTTTATGTCTGTGGAATTATGTTCCAGTTCCTCTACTCCTATTAGCTAAATGCCAACTTTGTCAAAACGTTCACTGCCATTAGCAGCACTGAATCCAGAATGTGTTTGTGAAGTATCCAAATATTTAGATCTACAGATGGTTCTTTGATAGTTTCATATTCTAGCTAAAGTACAAGATTTGGCAGTAAAGCAATACACAATATGGATGAGATATTAAACTTTTGCTGCATATTCAGTAGTTAATTTTCATCCGAAGTGTTCTAAATATTGCATTAAATGAGCCAAATTCATTCTTTGATTTTTTTTTTCTCAAACCTCACATTAAGTGGAACACACATGCAATCATCAGATAAGAGAATTTTGGCCTACAGAACTTTTCATAGAAGCTGCAATAGCACAAATGACCATTCAGGGTGTATATGGGAGTTCTGACTGGTCGTTCTGCCTAGCTGATGGATTCATGGACTAACCTCCTTCTCTTGTTACAGTGCTAGAAGTGAAAAGCGCTGAAGAATGATGAGACCATCAGAGTATATGCTATGACAAAGAAAGGCATAGCAAAGGGAAATAATGCTAAATATTAGAATTTTGTCTGCAAGGTAAGAACGTTCTTGAAAGGAAGAATTAATAAATAGTTTAACCGAGCTGAACATGAATATTATGAAGTCTAGAGCATACACAAAAGATTATATATTCTTACTTTCAGGAGGAATAAAACTCAAACCCCAGACATTTAATTTACAAAATATATAGACCAAAAAGTTGATTTAAATAAATACAAAAGCCAAGTTTTGTAAACCCAAACCTCTAAGTCTATCAAAAGCCTGCTAGGAAAAATAGAAATACATAGTACAGTTATAAAGGATACAATAGAGTTTATCACTAGTATTTTGAAGGTATTTAAATCAATTGAAAGAATATAGTCAATGGGCTTCTAAATTCCACCAATCAGGTAATTCTGAAAATTTCAACCTATTTCTAATGTTTTTGCACACCTTGGGTGAGATTTTATTTCAGCAAAGAAATTTCTAAGAAATTTATATGGTTTGTTTACAATTCTTATACTAATACATAGCAGATTACTAAGAGTTCTTTAGTAACATTTTCAGCATCTTCTATCAGTCTAAGTACAAATATCTATGCCTAAAATAAACATATTTTTTCCACTTTTTTATTTATTTAATCTCATTGCATTTCCTAACGTTAACAATACATTAATACAGATTTAAACATTTTTCAAAGTGGACCCAAAAATCAAATGGAGAGAGAGGTATAAGAGACAAAATGTGAACATCCTTATGAAAATATTCAGTTTAGTAATCTGAATTAAATGTAAATATATTCCATATATTGCATGTAAATGAATTACATACAAATTCAACCTTTTACAACTTACTAGTATTACATTATACAACCAAGCCCAGATTATTCATAGAATAGCTTTCTTGGTTGCAAATGTTTTCCCAATACCACACATGGTAGATTAAAAGTCCTTCAGTTAAAGGAAAACCTGTGAATCCAATTTTAAGACTTCTATGTTTTTCTTGCACAATCCACCAAGCCAGGACTCATTTAAAAGTAAAAGAGAGGAAGAAAATCTTGCAGCTTCCCAGATCCAAATCTGAAGTCAATATATGACCATTAAACAATTCCCTTTTTTTTAGAACTGAAGGATATTTCAGTGTTTTCCATACAACTGAAGGTTATTTCAATTACCTAAACATATTCCAGGAACTCTACTAAATTACATTGAGAAAAATTTTTATGTCCAGATGTCAGCTGTATTTGTACATATTAGAAAACAAGAAAGAGAAAATTAAGTTATGTTTATTTCTTCCATCTAAATACCAAAAAAACATAAGTATTGAAAGAAGAAAGATAATAAAAAAAAATAGTGTGTTGTAGAAAGGGTAGGAAGTAAAGACTTTGCATCATGCAAAACTTTCACTTCAAAAGGATGAGGTATTGTATCAACAGTAAAGAAAGAAGAACAGTCTTCTGAAGAACTATTATCTTAGTTTTGGGGTTACATTTTCAGAAAGACTGAATGTTCTAAAAGCTTTTAGTGCATTTTAGGTGTATATTTAAAGATATAGAAAGTCTCCGAAAGTTTTTTTTTTTTTCAAATCAAATGTTTAATTTTCTTTAGCATAATCAAGTATACAAAGAAACTAAAATCAAATCACTGAATTTTAGGTTCAAGTAAAGCAGAAGTCAACAGAGAATATCTGGTAACAGATTGTTTTAATACAGTAACAACATTAACCCACAATGGCAATAATGAACAAAGCTGAAGTATTCTGAATTAAGAAAAGTCAAATTCTATATTCAGAGCAGGAAATTCAGATGGTTTATCTGAAAATAAATATTTATATATGTTATATTCTAAAACTATATGCTTTTTAATGATGTTGATTTCTGTTTCTTTAGCAGATATTCTAATAATGTAAAGCAAGACAAATACTGTTGAAAGAACACTGAAGAACATTGGCATAGACTTAGCTTGTTTAAGGTGTTTCGTTCACAGCTTTTCCCTATCTCTTTATTGTCATCTGAAGAAGCAAGACCGCATTTCCAATGCTTAGATAGAGCTCACTAACTTTCCAATGCTGTTTTTGTACTTACTGCCAAACACCGTACAGAAAAAAGATGTTTATGATGCATGTTTTTTCATGTAAGGAAGCACTCTGGGCAAGGGGGAAAAGCTGTCAGCAGAGAAATAAAGACATGGATCGTTTGTTATTTAATTAATGTTACATTGATTCAAGTGGTTAAAAATAATCAGTGAAAGCCACATTTTTAGATTTTGAAGAGGAGTTGTTATTAGTGTCACCACCAAAACCACAAAGGCAAATACATCTACAGAAATTACTGATTGCATTAAGTATGTCCATGCAGACAGCAGCAGTGCTCTCAATAGACCTAGCTTCAATGTGGAAAAGAGTTTACTTTGACCTACCTGAGTTTCCAGGGTGGAAGAGAGTGAACCAGAGTGAAGATATGTTATATGGCATAACTATTACTACTCCAAAGCAAAATTAATTAATTTTCTTGATTTTACTCATAAGAAAGGGTGTATTAAATTATGAGTTAATTTTTGGCATCATGATTTCTTGCTTTCATAAATTATGGTATTTTTGGCTTCCTCTAAACTGGAATCTTAGATGAGCTAAGTTTTAAAATTTTCTAAAGATTTTGACCTGAATGAGGCAATGAATTTTGAGAAATCCTGAACTCTCTGGGAGCTGAAAACCAGGAAGTCTGTCTTGAAAAGAAGAAAAGTCTTTCTTCCTATGAGGAAAAATTAGGTCTGTCCACATTTGGGAGGACAGTATGTGGGAGTGATGAACCTCAAAGGGCGTTATGAAGTTGGAGGCTTTATTTGTACTTAACTTCTCAGAGAGGGGAGTTCAACAGACCAAAATATTTTTTATTATTATTATTATTATTATTATTATTACTATTATTAGCAATAATAATAAAAAAAATATTATTATTATCATTATTTTAATTTGCATAAATAGAGTCAATGCCTACAGCAAACCAAAGTGCTATAGGCAGCAGTCCTGATGGTGGCATCAATATGAATAAGTTAAGCAGTGTCAGAGAATGTTCCAACCTCTGAAACTTGATTGTCATCACTATTAAATTGCTAAAACAGCTCCTAAAACAGTTTCAGCCTGTACTGGGTTTTGACACAAACAGTTCTCAGGCACAGCTCAAGGGTTAGTATGGGTCATGGACTAACTACTCCCAGCAAGCAGTTTCAAGTGTTACAGGGAAAAGACCTTTATGACATGGAGGTTTGCCTATCAGTGATGACTGACATCAGTGCCATTTTGCAGTCTCTGACACATTTAATTTGCTAATTAAAACACAGCTAAACTTGTCCCTCTGATTAGGAGGTTTCTGAGCATGGTGAAATTTGTATAATTGCTCCATAGCACAGTTTTACTTATGAGTTAGAAAGACAGAACCTTTTAGTAGGAAATCAGCAGTATTATTAAAAAAAAAAAAAAAAGTTATTTTGAGACAGATTAAAGTTTTTATTCTTCTTCAATTCAGGGTTAATTTCATTCAATATTGGGAAGTGGTGCATGAAAATGTCCTTGATCATTATAATTGCAATGAATGGTATTTTTCATTCGCATCCCACAACCTCCATAAGGCCCTTGGGTTATGTCAATCCAGGAGATTGAATAGTTAACTAAAAAGTAACTTGCATTGTTTTTAGAGTCTCTCATTCTTTTCATTCCTAGTATTTCCTAAAGAAAACAATTTGTTTTTCCTCATGGAAATTAGTGACTTCTGTCAGTTTAGATCAGTTGAGAGTCTTTTTGAGCATTTAGGAAAGAATACAAAGAAATAATCCAAACCCATAAATTATTAGAGAGTGATAGATTAAAGCAGGATTAGGATAATTATGAAGAATAACATTCCTTTCACTGTCAGGCTAATACACATTCATACTCACTTCCTGAAGACAATGCAGGCATTTGAAATGATGTAGTTTGAACCAGGAGTTCAATTGGTTGTCAGTCCAGTGCTGTGCAAATATTATCATTAAAGACCCAAGATTGGGCACTTGAGTCTTTGTCCAGTCAATGAGAGTAAAGATTTACTACATAGTAAAGGCCATGCCTCAGAGCAAGCTGCTAGCTTGACCAAAGGCACTTAAGAAAATGACAAAAGGAGCTATATATATAGCAATTATGTGTCTTAAAGGGGATTTTAGAAGATTCAGTAGGCAAAAAAGGTGTTGCAGTTTTTCTAATTATAAGTTGGTTTATTTATTACAATTTTATCTTATGCATTAAAATAATAAATAATTGTTTCCATTGATTTTACATGCAGAAAATTATTATAGATCATTCTACTTGCCTTTCATTTGACTGTGTTTTGATGTTTATTGTATTTTGGGCTTTATATTTTGCTTAGGCTTTCTGATTAATAATGTAAGTAATTGCAAGAAAATACATGCACCTGTGCATAATTTTTAATAGATATGTTTTATCTCACTTTTTAAATAACAAACCGAAGTATATTCTGAAACTTAAGACATACCACAGAGAAAATCATATACAACACTACACTGAATAGCTATTTATTTATTTGTTTATTTATTTGTGGCCTTCATTATAACAAAACAAATTGTCAGATGAATATTTGGGGGTGGGGGGAGCAAACCCAAAGACTTCAGCAATGATTTTCATTAATAGACTTCTAATTTTATCAATTAATAGATGCAATTAAGTTTATCACTATATGAACTGACATTGAAAATTTGAAATAATTTTTAAAAGCGAGTAAGTTGAATTGATTTAGCTACCCAAATGCCCTTTCAGAGCATACATTAAATAGAAATGCATAGAAAGAAAATTGCAAGGTAAATGTGTGAAATCAACTTGGTCTCACAGTAACACAAAGATACATAAATATATATTATTAATCCAAGTTTGGCACTGACAGTTATTTATGCTGCTTAACTTTGCCAAACAAAGATGCAAGTCAGATGTTTTTTCCACCTCTTACCATCCATTCTTCTGACCTAGTGCAGATAGCAGTGAAGCTGACCCAGCCTCTGGTTCACATCTTGGGCAGGTTAATAGGTCTTCAGACTTCATTTGCCACTAAGATTTCAGACTCTCGTAAGTTTAAAGCACAGTTTCATGCTGACAGTTTAATGGTCAAATAAGCAAAGAGTTAACTTACTTTTAACATCTAAACCTTCTGACCTTTCTTACCGGGCCACTAAAAGAATTTCAGCATGGATTTTCCAACATATCCTTGTGCACATGTGGCACTGTCTAAACCAGCTGCTTGTGTTTACATTACAACATTTCAAAATATTTTCCTTATCTTTTTCTTATTATTATTTTGCATGGCCTCTGTGAGATGGGGAAGGTATGCAAAGAGATTCTCCTTTTCTTACCTTTTTTCTGTTAAATCAGCCTTCAAAGTCACATTATAGATCATCTGAGGGGAGGGCAATCTCACACAAGTTAAACATTCTACTTTGTGTTTTGCCAAGAGAGGGGTCTGGAGGTTGTTTTATTTTAATGGATGTGTCAGACCTGAAAGTGTTCACCATACAAAAAGCTCTTGCCAACAGCAGGTCAAAGAATTAAATCATGGTATTCATGAGACAGAAATGTCATCCCTTCCTTTTACACGGAGACCCTTCACCTTCTAGCCTTGCAAACATTCTATTTGGCTCTTTTCCAACCAAAGCAAATTAGTTGCTTGACTTCATTTTAACATATGAAGGTAAAAGAGAAATTTGCAATGTGTGTAAAACCCTGTCACATCAAAGGAATTAGACTTTCGATGGTAGAAAAAAGAGCATTTCAATTTTCAGATTGTAAACAAAGTAATTCTCTTCATTTTTAGCTGTTAATAATTTTTTTCTTTGTTATTAGAAGTCTATAAATATTAAAGGTTTATATTTAGACATGATATTTATCGATATGATATTAAATGGTTTTAACATGTGCTGTTAAAAGAGATTGATTCTTCTGAATCCTTTAAGATTAATCCTTTAATCCTTTCAAGACCACAGAAGCCAGAAAAAAAAATAAAATAGCAGCAACTAATATTTTGCAATTTGTGCCCATCAACAAACAATTGAGAAATAATGTGAAAGTAAAGAGCTCAATAGCTTTAAAATAAGTTCACAGGAAGGAGGGGATAAAATGAGGCATACAAGTGATAATTTTTGGGACAGTATGACAGTATTTGAGATTTTTCACTGTGGCCCACATTACGCTGAGTACACTGGAGTGCATTAGAAATATTTGTATCATAATTCACACAATATGAGGAATAAATAAGAGGAAGTAAAAGCTTTAGCTATGATAACGTTGGTATAAGTGAGGCCTGATGGGAAGAGTTCTGGGACTGGAGCACTATTATGGGGCATTATAGGCCTTTGCCATCGTTCCCCAGAACATTCGCTCTAAATTGGAGAGAGACAGATTCAGTGGGTGAATTGTTCAGTGGATGAGGAATTGGTTGGATGTGATATACCAAGGATAATGGTCAGTCACTCAGAGTCCCAATGGACATCAGTGACAAGTGGTGTCCCTCAGCGGTCCATACTGGGACCAGTGGAACTTAATATCTTCATTAATGACATAGACAGAGGGGCTGAGTGCACCCTCAGACTATTTCCAGATGACACCAAGCTGAATGGTGTGATTGACACAGCTGAAGTTTGGAATGCCATCCAGTGGGGCATGGACAAGCTGAGAAGTGAGCCTGTGGGAATCCCATGAGGTTTAACTATTTTTTCCCTTGACAGTGCAAACTGAGTGGATAGTGAGCTCTAGGTGGAGGAGGAACTGATCCTGCCAGTATGAAGCCAAGGCAAATCTCCCTGTCAACAACCTTAAAACTATTTTTACCTAACTTTAATCTTTACTTAGTTACAGTTCCTTTACATGGAAGCACAAACAAGAACATGGAAGAGCAAACTTGCATTATAGATTCACCTGTTTTAAGAGCTATACCCACGAGTTAAAAACTATCCTCTAATTTGAATGCCAACAGCAACTCCAGTATATTGACCAGAGAATTGTGAAGTCTCCATACTAGACACATTTAAAAACATGCTAGACACATGCTGAGAACAGGATCTCGATGCACCTGTTCTGTGTAGGGGCAGTGGACTAGATGATCTCCAGATATATCTTCCACCCTCAGCCTTTCTGTAGTTCTGTGATGCATCTCATTTCAGTGATTTCACAGGGGCATGCACTTTTGGCAGAACAATATTGATGCTGCACAGTTACAAGGAAAATGGAGTAACACATTTATTATGACACTAAAAATCTTCAAAATTTGCTAAGGATGACAAATTTTGCTTTTGATTGAGAATCTTTCAAAACTCAGTGGTTTCTGAAGGTGAAGTGATTTTAAAATGGCCTTTAGGAAATATTTGTTTCACACTGAAAATGTCAAATAGGTCTAGAAATCCTTTTCAGTATTCTATGCAGAAAACTAGGTGCCAGTGTAACCTATAAATAGACAACACATTGGTAACTCAAAGCCTGTTATTAACAACAGACAAAGGGAAGAAAACAGAAATTTATAAGAAAACAACAAGTGAAATGTTAAGTAGAAACACTTTTCTCATTTTATTTTAGATTTTTTTTCTTAAAAGATCTTTTTCAGTAAATATAAAATACAAGTAGCAAAGACAGCAGTAGCCCAAGGTTCTCTGCAATGCCCTCTCCATGTGCATCAATCAAGACCTCACACATCAATACTTCCTTTCCTCTCTAATTTTGTGAACCTGATTCCAGTTTTCAAAAAGTGTATGTCATGGAGTCACAAGAGCTGCCTAATTAATCTTCATATTTTCTCCAACAGGAGTGTCTGAAAGTATAATTTTGTGCTTTGGTCACTCATACTATGTAAATGACTTCTGTAAAGACAAACACAAATAAGTAAAACGGTAAAAAGAAATAAATTTTTGAACTTTACGTGGGGTTGCTTTACATTCTAAAACTAACTGAAGACTTTTCTTCTCTTGCATTTGAATCCTATTATGCTGCTTGAATTTAAATTCTCCTGTCCTCCAAAGAAACCAGTGATTGGGTATATAAATTATTTCAGCTGAGAAAAAAAAACCAAAGTTTTAAACATGTAGATTAAATAAAAAACAATGATCTATGCAACTGTTAAAAGAGTGGCTATAATCCTAAAGCCATTATTCCTTTTATGTTTACTATTACTCCTGTAAATAATAAATTAAATTTTTTCAGAACATTTTTATTTTTAGAAAATTATTTCTGCTAAAAGAATATTTTTATTTTTCAAGCAAGATATACATTTCTGAGATTAACAAAACAATACCTTCCAAATTTTAGGACCAAAGTTTGCCTCCAGTACACTCTTCTAGGTTTATTAAAGCAAATATTCATTTCATAAAAGTAATACCAAAGGTATAAATCCCAAGTAGCATCAATTATTTCATTCTGATCATCTTGCTATTGACATTTAAGAAGAATACATCAGATAACAATGTGTCTTCTTCATACTCCTTTCAGTAACCCTTAATTTTTAACCCCATATTCCATCCTTTCTTACCTCCTGCACACATCTATACTTATATTCTCCTCCTTTATTCACATCCTCATGTACCCCCACTTTCCCCAAACCACACATACAGGCATGAGCAAACTCCATTTATTTTCCATTCTTTTTCACATTCCCACACCCGTACATACCACCACATAGTCTGGTTTCTCCAGACTTACCATCAACTCAATTTATCTTAATCAAAAGAAAGAAAAAGGAAATTGACATGAATAGTAACCAAATTCTAACCACTTTACAAATACATTAACATGGAATTACTTTCTATCTATGTCCCTTATAACTTCCATTTAGCATGATCCTTCACAGTGAAAAATAAAGGAATTAATTGTTTACTACTTTAAAAGGTATTGTCAGTAGATACAGAAGTTTATAAATTATTAATTCAATATACTTACAGGAATCATGGTGAACTCCTTTGTTTTTTGTGAGAATGTAAAATAGCATGTAATCCCATAGTAATTTCCACATCCACTGGAATTTTCCAGCATACTGATTTTCTTCAGAGAAAGAAAACAGAAGGAAAAGGAAGGCAAGGCAAGGCAAGGCAAGGCAAGGCAAGGCAAGGCAAGGCAAGGCAAGGCAAGGGTCTATACATCAAGATCCCTCCAAGAACAGTGGTTGATAAACATGTGAAAAATTATTAAATAGTAGTGAAATGCTATATGGAATATATATAAGGTTTTAAACTTATTTGGTAGTCATCTTTGGGCAGACAGGGTTATGGATATGGTGGTAAAGAAATCTGGAGTAATGTCTAGTACAATACATCATCAATCTGAATGTAAACAAAACAAAACCCAAAACACTACCCCAAAATAAAGATGAGGAAAAAAAAATTTTAAAAAATCAGTTGCAATAAAAGTGTTGGAGGGGACATTTCTGTTCTGGAACAAAGCAAGCAAGGAAAAAAAACAAACTCTTCAGAAGACAAAAGCAGAAATATCTAAAGAGGTGGGAGAGAAAAAGACATCCAAATTTGAAAACTGATTTTTATATAAACAGAAACATTACCTGTATTGACTACAAAAAATGCACAAAGGAGAAGAGAGAAAAATCTGTAGTGAATTCCTCAAAACCAAAGAGTGTAGAAAGACAAAATGTGCTTTTTCCTTGCATTAGAAAATATCTTTCTTTGTCAAAAAAAAAATTTATTTCCCCATTTAATGTTATTTCATGACTTTGAAAGCAATCATGTTTCAGCACCCACTGAAATCAGCTTTTTCTTCTAATCTTTAAATGGAAGCTTCATTTCTGTCTACTTATGGTACATTTGCCTCATTTTTCTTTATTACAGATAGCATAACTACACTTAATGGAAAGTGAAGTTTTGTGTGCATACATTGTTACATAATCACAGGATACGAATTTAGTGGATGCCAAAGACAAAGAATAGATACACTGGTCTCTTTTAGGATTCTATCATTTCAGCTTAGTAAGCCTGTATTTTCAGCAATGGTGTATACACAAAATAATGAATCTCTTTTTTTGATTGCAGAGAAGCATTAGATCCAGCACATGACTGACCTTTATATTTAATGGTGTGTAAAAATTATTTGGATGCTTCAGCTTATCAGTGAATTTGACATGTTTCATGATTTCTATTCTTTTAAAATTCTCAGTACAAATTATTGCATAGCAATTTCCTTTAAACACTCAATATTTGCAGCCAAGAATAACTGAAAAAATTAATAATTTTAAATAATTTTTTCATATTTTAAAAGCTTTATCACTAATAAAATTCACTTTTATCAGTAATATACCCCATATCATTAATATCAATTGTTATCAGTTTCCACTGGAAATTGATTCAAATATATTTGCTGACCCTTGCTATAGTGTTTGATAAACAGATCTGAATTAAAATGGAATAAAAGGTTTCACAACATGGACGTTATCAGCCAATATATGTTATTGGCAATATAAGCAATATTGTCAATATTTAATAGCAATAATTAGCAATAATTAAGTGATACTATTCCTACAGGACCCAATTAGTTTTGCTACAGAAGTACAAAATAAGGAAAACTATCTCTACGTTATTCATAAGTTTAAAAACCCAAAACACACGCAAAATCCCTAAACCCACCCAAAACACAAATATATGACTCTATTATGTATTTAATAAAATAGGAAGAAAAAATGAGAGATTTGGCATTTGTGTGAATTAAAATTAAAGGTGGATGCCAGAATTTCAGAATTATTAATTAAAAACAAGAAATACCACCTGTTATTTATCCTTTATAAGTGGCAAAGATGTGCACTGTGTTACACGTGGAAAGAGTTTCTATAAGTTTGTTTTGCTTCTGCAGAATCTGTGCCACCCCAAAATCCATTGCTCCACAATGTCTGAGCAATGTCAATACAGTAAAACTGGTGTTTTGAAGGAACCTGCCTGACAATAAATTAGGCCTTCTTTCCCATAGTAGTATACCAAAAAAAAAAATATACTTCTTACGTTTCTTCTCAGCAGACTTTAAGTCCACAAACATTGGAATGAAAGAAATAACCCTCTCACTTATCCCCAAAAGCAACTGGGCATGAAGGAATGGATAATATGAATCTTGGACTCAGCTCACAGTTGCAGAGCCAACAGGAAGAAGACAGAATGATACTCAATAGGAAGGAGATGAAGTGATGCTCATTTATTCATTGTATAATAAAGCAATAAATGACTACCTATTTGGAGGCAACAGACGAGGGAATTAAAACAAGAGTTCATACTTCAAAT
Organism: Tychaedon coryphoeus; assembly: GCA_013398595.1. NCBI lineage: Eukaryota > Metazoa > Chordata > Aves > Passeriformes > Muscicapidae > Tychaedon > Tychaedon coryphoeus. The sequence goes on along the minus strand of WBND01000224.1, from coordinate 1,159,900 downwards.
AATATTATGCCTTTGGATGGCGCCTAAACTGCTACTCTAGACTTTTGTACCATCATCTGTAAGTCATTTTTATGCACACACTAACCTAACCTTACAGATTGACTTAGCAGAGAGACACTGGTATTTCATTCTTGTAACGAAACAATTTACCTCACAAATATTGCTGATTATTACATATTGTATTGCAAGACAGATGAGATGTTCTTTGGCAGTTCTCTTTTGCAGCAAAAATTCTAAATATACTCTGTCCGACTGTAACTTTTATTTTCTCTTTTCAAATCACTTTAATATTCTTGACTTTTGTCCAAAATTCAATAGCTGTGGGGATTATTTCCATGTTTGCATTACAAAATGCAGGAGTAACTATAAAACAGCCCTCTGTTTGTTACATCTGGCTCCATTCATTTGACACTTAATCCTGAAACCTGTCTCACAAAGCTATTTTATTCTTGCAATATTGGGGGGTATCTGGGGGGAAGCTGTTTTATTTTTTATTGTTAATTATTAATTTAATTTTATATTTATTTAGAATACATTTTGAGGCATTAAATAGATATTTTATTTTCCATCTTTATGATGGGAAAAATATCCACTACTTTGACATCTGATTCTGACTACAAGAAAATAATAAATGGTTAGTGCTGCTATAATTTTCATAATGGTTTTGCTACTACTGACTGCATAACAATGGAACATTAAATATCTTTCCATTCAGAAATTTTCTGATTCTCAGAAGGTGAATGAAAAGTAAGATCCTCAATTCTTAAAGAATATACTTTATTATTTACTCTGGGTTTGGATATAGAGAGAAATCCCTTTAAAGTTTTTCTAATGAGAAATGTTACAAAGGATTTTATCTTAGGAGAGGACTTCACCATTCCAGATATGGTTTAACAAAGAAATTCAGTCAATTGTTTCTACATGGAAAAACCAAGTGAAATATCTATGAGGCAGCAATTAAACAAGAGGCAATCCTATTATAGACACAAGTCAATAATTAATATAAACCCTTTTTCAGTATGTTTTTGCATGCTATACTTTGATAGCCTCTTTTAGTTAGTGCACCTAGTTGTATTCAGCAGCTTTTTGAATATCACTGCTAAATATATATATATATAATTGTTGCAAATATGCATCAAATAAATTAATTTTTGGATTTTTATAGCCTAAGCTAAGTCATCAAAAAGTTTGCCACATAGCAACTCATTCAAACTTCCAAAGAAATAATAGAGAAATATAGCAACAATTTTTTTTAAATTTCTAATAAAATTTTGATAAATTAACAAAATAATTGACTAAAATCTGCAATGTATTATTTTTAATCAAAGGCACAATGAAGAAATATGAAGATATTATAAAATTATTTTTATCAGATATTAAGTTCTACACATGTGAATGTGAAGTAACATTTGAATTCTCAAACTCTTTCTGGGTGGGCAGGCACCTTCAGCAGGGTTAAGAGGGGGATTCCAGACAACCCCAGCTGCCCATGCAAAACTTAAAGGAAGATTATAGTTAGTAATTATTTTGCTCTTAATATGTGCATAAAGTTTCTAAGGGCTGTAGAAGAAAGTGAAGGTTGTGAGAGGATGAGTTCTACCCTAAGATTCAATTTTTCTTTAGACGCTCGCAGGCATTGATGTGCAGGTCATCATTCATGTTTCCCCAAAAGTGTAAATGTATTGAACTGAAGCAGAGTACCTCACCCTGTGCACTGAATGCACAGCCTCTAGTGAGAGGCAGTAGGCATTTTAGAGGTAACTGATCTAGCGTGGCCTGCTTTAAACATTTAGAATTTTGCTCTTCCAAATTTCTTCTTATAATTTGAAGAATTTCTACTTTACTTTTTTCCAGTTATATCTACTTAAGAGGCTCAGTCATTCCCATGATGTGGTGGTTCTTCATTGTCCAGCATAAAGCCTTGCTCCCAGATTAAATATTCCCTGTTTATTCCCATTTGTTTTTTTATTCTCATTCCAATTCTATGTTTATTCCCCCATATGTATTCTTCAACCCCTGCAATGTGACATAATGGCACAAAACTTGATCCGTAGCTAACTCACAGAACCCATATTTTTTATAGCTTTGTTCAATGGTAAGTGCAAAAAACATTCCATAAAATCATTTTAGGGAAAAGTCATTTGTCTGGAAATTAAATAAGTCACTTTCCTTTGTCAGTTGTCAGACAAGATATTATAACTTAAGTTTTTACCTCTCTTTAGTGAGCATACTCAAAAGACTATTTCTGTGGGAAAGTAATCCTGACTATGAAATTGCATTTTACCAGCAGATAGTTAATTCATCTGGAATTCTCACTGACAATCTTCAGAGCAGGACCCTCTCATCTGAAAACACAGCTGCTTAAGTACAATAACTCATGTAGTATTTTAAATAAAATTGAGTATCAAATATAAAAACTAAGTCTGTGAAGGTGTTTTGCATTCTTAAATTATTCACATGATTTGAATATAGTACCCTAAAGTTTTCATTTAGCCTTCAAAAAGGGCATACTGCTTTGTGGATGTGACCTTATTTTTATTCCCTTCACTTTTAATAAAGGAATAATTCCCAGGAAGGCATTCTGAAATTAGGTGCTTGTTTTGGCAGAAGAAAGAGACATGGAAAAAAGACAGTAAAATTGCTACTGATATTTGTATGGATTTTGTCATCTGCAATGTTCTTATGTATATTTTCATATATATAGGGACATTAAAGTAAATCTAAAATCTCTGCATATATTTCATCATTATGTACCATACAACAAGGAAAATTTGATTTGAGTTCATTAAATTAATGACAGGTCTCTCATAAAAGTTTCATAGAAAATGCTGGCAGTAATCTATACAAAAATCTTTTTTTTTTCCCCCCACTACAAAGGCAGCCAACCATCTCATTCCTTTTAACCCAAATTCATTGCAGGAAATTGACTCCTTTTTTGCAATACACCTGAAAGAGTGGGCTATTTAGTGAAGTGAAAAAATAAATGAAAGCTTCTTCAGTTCATAAGATAATACTTTTATGATTTCATTGCAGTTACCTCATAAGTATAATGATAAACAGAAGGCCTTGCTATTTTTCTAGGAGGAATAACTTATAAAAATATTATTTCCCTTGTGGTTTTGCTGCACCAGATGGTTTTTTTCTAGGAATATTTTTAGCAGGCTAAAAAATTGACTGACTGTCTTACAGGTAGTTAAGATATGCTATTACTGCACAGCTCTTCAGAGTTCTTTACAGTGCAGTTCCAGTGATGGTAAGCATGGTGCTAGATTTTAATGGGACTGCTAGTCCTTTTACCATCTGTTAGGATGAGGTTTTAGTTTCTATTCACTTCCTTGCAAAGAAACAAGGCCTTCAAGCACAATCCAGATATTTGTATTAAAATATTTAATAGCAATTATTAAGTCTGAGGAGCGGAAGGAATTGGAAGAAATAGTTAAGGATTTTCATTGGATCACATATTAAGTCTTTCTAGAGTTCTTATATGAAGATCTACTACCTTTCAGTTTTAATCAGATTTTGTTCAAAGGTACACTAATAATAATTTTTTGCAGATTGTTTGTATGTATTAAAATGCTGATACTGCCAGACAACACTTATCAAAATTTATCTGCTTGTATAGTGGTGAAGCACTCTCTGAAACCTATAATCCAGTGGCTACTTATACTGGATGGAAGCATGTGGTGCACTATCATTAACATAGACATTTGCATGTATTGTAAGATCTATACAGAAATATGGAGCAATAAAGAGCTGCATTTTAATGCTGTGTGAACTCAAAATAAAATGTCACCACCTCACAACCAAAGAAGCTTTTACAATATACTGGTCTTTGACAAAGTCCGATTTTTCAGCTCAATTAGGTACAAAAACTAAGTGTTGAAATAGCTGAATTTCCCCAAGGAACAGTAATTTTAATTTTTGCTCAGCTCCACTTAATGTTACCTCAGTAACCTTCCTTTTGCCTGTTAGACAGGTTTGTCTACATTACCAGTGGGAAACCATCCTCATTTATGAGGTGGGAAAGCAACCTCTGCAGAGCCATTACTTCCCTTTTCCATAATGGTGTGAAGAGAGTAGGCTGAGCCTTGATATTATTTCTTTCCTCAAGAATGTAACTGCACTAACACAGTGGCACCTGGCCATATAATTGCATGAAGTATGGAGCTCTTGTATTAGTCTGCTCTACCCAGAGGTGATGGCAGAAGGAAGATTGTGGCTGAGTTACAATCTGCATCAGAGGCACTGCAAAAAAAAATCATCTGCTCTTTGCTCTTTCTATGTGCCATTGGCAAAGTCACAGTTTATCTGTTATCCATAGCCGCTGCAAAGACTTTGGTCTAGCAGTATATCACCTGAATAATTTTTTTACTAGAATAATAGTGTCATTAAGATCAATAAAATTATCATTGTACTCTAAGACCGAAAATAAATTTCCTTTTTAAAATATAATCTGTCTACAGAGAAAATTAAATACAAATAATCTGCAATTACAGCAAACTTCAGATTAACTGCATATCCATGTACCAATTTTTAACAATAAATTTTAGTTTCTTAGAAAGTCTACAGGTATTATGTATTATTTCTTGCCTCAAAAAATAATTTTAGGTGAAATGAAATTATTTTCTGGAGATGTACTTCAGTATTCATTGACCTGATGTCTGCACAGCAGTGCAAGCCAGTACATTCACATTGCACATTTCTGTACTATATCATTTAACATCTCCTGTGTTCAAGCTGAAAATTAGGAGGAAATAGCTTTTTGATACTCACCATATGTTGCCTTTAAGGGGAAGTCTAAGACATCAGTTCATGAACATAAGGGTGTTTTCTTCTCTGTGAAATTCCACTGAAGTTAGCAGGACTGTCCCAGGACAGTTCTGCTGCTCAAATTGTGGACCTTGTATTCCAATCCTAACATGCCTTTTTATTACCTGTATGTATACATATGTAGTATTGAAATATAATTACCTAAGAATTAACAATACCTTTGTAACCAAACTCAATTTGTTACAAGTTTCACATTCACAAAAGCATTTGGCTAATCCATCCTGTTAATTGTTTTAAAGTTATTTGTTAACCTATGAATGGATCAAAATTCATCTTCTTTTACTATGCTAACTAGGTGAAGAGGCACATATGCCAAGCTTAATCAGGTACAACCAGAGGTAAGTCCATAAAAAAGTCATCATTCCTCTTTCCCTACTTTCTAGGAGAAAGAAGCTTACAGCAAACTGAGCACACCATTAAATGAGAATCAAGAAACTGAACTTCTACGTAATGTTCCTAGCTACAATAATCTTTACACCATGATTCAGTGTTTCCAGGTACATAAGGTTCATTGTTTTTTCAGGTAAATCCCTGTCATCAGTGATTTGTGACATGTTAATGCTATATTAAAATCAAAATAATTGCGCCTGTTAGGAAATGACACAAGAAAGAGCAATTGAAATAATTTTTTACCATGGATTATTGTATTTATCGAAAAAGGATCCTCATGAATTGGTGACATGATGCGTAACAGAAGATTGAACACAGTCAATTATAATATTACTTAATTTCAGCTATATAAATTTTAATCAATATAATCAAAGAGGATTTTTGTCAGTAACTTATTTATGGTCTAATGTTTTCCTGTGTACTAAGTTAGAAATGGAGCTTTCTGACTTTCACAGTTAAGGCACACATCTCCAGGAAAGATATTTGCTCAGAAAAGTGGAGTAACTTCAACATTCTTCTCTTGGCCACTTGACTGTCTCATTGACACACAGTAACTATTTTCTAGGAACAGATGGATTAACAACACTTTGGTGTCATCAGTCTCATTATCCATTGGGATTGAGAGCCAACGGCAAATAAGAGTATTGTAAACCTCCTGAAGAATATCCTGAAATTTTAAGGATAGGTGAAAACTATATTTTGTTGAAAACAGACCTAGAGACTGTGTCTGCACAGTAAGAAGAGAGTTCAAGTAGTTTCTGAAAACAAAGAAAAAAAAAAAAAAGAAAGAAAAAAAAGAAAAAAAGACACTGGAAAGTGCTCAATATATCAAATTGAGCATTGCATATGGCTTTGCAGACTCAGTATTCAGAAGATGAATGAGTAGAAACGTATGCCAGAGATTAGCCAAATAATTCAGGCTGCCTAGAAAAAGAAAAGTAGCTGTATAGATCTTGCACATAATAAAAGCTTGATTTTTCCTTAGATCTTTGGAAAATGGGAGACTCAGTTCACACTAATGTAAGCAGAATCAATTGCTGATATAGTTCTCATTAGAGACAAAAATTTCACATAATTTCCATTTATGCTTTGAAATAAAAGTTGAATGGAATTGAGGAAATTTTCATCTTGTGAAATTTTCGACTTAGATGTTTCAGTTAAGAAAAGTGTTTATTTGCCTGGTGTCCCTGCAATTCATGCAATAGGAGCTCATTTAGTTTTGTTTTTCTAGAAAAAGATCTGCTTCCATCTTGTGCAGTCCACTGAAAAATATTTCTCTTTTTACATTGAGTTCCAGTTCACCTATTTGAGCAAGTATAGCAAGTATGTGGATCTATTTGCTACAAAATGTATTTATTTCATGTAAAAAACATTTATGCTTTAAGGTTCTTGTTCTCCAGATCCTTTTGCAGTGTCATGGCACTGCATACAATACGTGCCGTGTTATTTTACCCAGGTTATCTTCCATTAAATACATGTTATTTTCTTTTATTTCAAAACTAACTTGGGCTTTCTGATTTACATTACTGATAGAGTATTATAGTTCTCACATAGTAGTTGTCTGGATCTGGCCTAGTTATTAGCAAATAAAAAGTTTCTATATAGTTTGATGCATCTCATCTATTTTAGGGCAGATGGATGAGATGAAACAGCCCTGAAAAGCATAAACCTGATTCTCTTAAGTGTAGCTGCTTAGACTTCAGACAGCTCAGTAAAGCAAGCTATAGTTTCCCCATGATGCTCAGACACATACTCAGCCCACTACACTTGGCTTAAATCTAAAACTAGGAAAGACGTAACTACATGCAAGAACTCTACTGTCTTGAAAGAATCAGGACATTGGCTATATCTACATGAGAATTCATTACTATAACATGTAATTTAATGATTTTATAATCAGTTCTTTAGCCCTCTCTCTCACTGAATTATTTCCTTGTGTATGTGTCCTATAAACTGTAATAATCTTTTAAATTGTTTATCATTCACAAATAGTCACATATTAATGAACCATCAAATGCAGTAAGAACATCAAATTTTTAAATGTTATGTAAATTCTATGGGGCCTGTCAAGACACTGACAACTACTATTATGAAAGAAACTTAAAATAATCACTTTCCTATAACAGGGAAAAAGGAAAGAAGGAAACTCACAGCAGCTGCTACTTAGACACAGGCAAAAATTAAATACCCGTGGGCAAGAACAAAAGAAATTTGTTAGTGTGAAAAATTCATTAACTCCAAGGAATTAGTTTCTTCCTGTGTTTGTTTCTAAAGAGAGCTCCACCATAAAGGCTTTCTCCTGAAACAATGTTTTTCGGTGTAGTTAGATTACCCTGACAATGCATAATGATGCACATTTATGACAAGGACAGACAAACACTAGCTTGAAGATTACTGTGAAAAGATTCCATTCATCTCCATGGAGTGTTAAATGTGAGGCCTAATTAGCTGGATCTGCTCACCATTTTACTGTTAATCGCTCTCCTTTAAATATACAGCTAAAGCTATCTATTTTGGTTAAATGGCATTGTTAAGCTTAGAACAGAGGGAGTTACTGAAGCCATACAGCCAAAAGAGCATTCAGGGGGCAGAAACTCAGCTTTTGAATGTGTTTCCTTTTTTTTGTGAGTTAGTTTTTTTACTTAGCTGATATTTGTTACTGTATTTTTTCCAGGGTGAGACATTTATTCATGAAAGAAACTGCATCAAACTATGAACTACTTAGTAAATAATGTCAAAGATTTTTAAGCCACCCAATCTGTGAGCATATTGATTGAGGTTTAAACCATATGGTGGCTCTCCACTGCTACATTTTTCAATATATTTACCACCGTTAAGAACTGGCTAATACATGGGTTTTAGTAATTTTTTTTTTTCCAAAATGCCACCTGCCTAATCAGCATGGAAAGAAAACTGTGGAGTGAAAATGCAGAGCAAACTGAGAACGTTCCTGAGAATAAAAAAAAAAAAAAACAGGCAAGCCTAAGTTTAAATCCTGAGATAACAAACTACATATGTTCACCACATGAGCAGGAGACATGATTCTAGTGGGTGTGAAAGCTATTCTGAATCCTTAATATAGACTTTCATACACTTCCTTTGAGCATCTGCTAACATTTTATATTTTGAAGTGGAAGTTTTAAAGATACTGACCAGGTGGCAGCAATATCCTACAAGCTGTGAAATGGAGATGAATTAATAGGTAGACGGAAGTTGGAGTATCAGGAGATCTGAGACACCTATGCGCTCTTTACACTCATGGGCAGTAGGTGTCTGAGTCAAAAAAGCAAAAAATAGCCTTGAAAACATCCTTAATTCAGTATGATTTTCAGTGTGCTGATGATTATGATGAGGGATATGGAGCATGGCACCTCAAAGACAGAAATCCAGGATGGAGAAAAATAATGCTGTAGTTCAGTGCATGACTGGTGTCAGCCAGTCTGTCTAAGAGGCAAACGAAAAACTGTTACATCCATGGACATGGAACCTTTTGAATATGTTCTACTTCAACTCTGAGTAGCACCTCTGATAGCCAGGGGTCAAAGAAATTCCGCTTTTGAAATCTAAATATACACCTGTCACAGTCAGTCCACAATGTTTACCACAGTTTACCCTGATATAAAATAGGGATAATACCACTAATCTAATTCAGATATCTTGGAAAATTATTAACAGACTTGAGCACTACACTTTTGATGAACGAGATATCAGTTACTAGAAAACCTATCAGTTAAAGAGCTTCTTGATCTGTGAGTCTGAACACATCTTATTTGAACATGGAAAAGTTTGCACATTCCAAGCCTTGCTTGCACTTGTGTAAATTTGATTCAATATCTCACATTACTAAGCACCAGAGCATAATAAGGCTATATATATAGTGGGTAGGAGAAAAGGAAATACTTTTTTAAAACAGTGCTTGGAGAGATTAATAATCTGAAAGCGGTAGAATTTCTAGTTTTCAAAACTTACCTTATGGAAAATATTTGTATATAGAGATTAATAAATATTTCTAGTAAGAAAACAAGTGTTCAAGCAAGGATGATTTGACTGGAGTTCCTCATTACTTTAGTGTGTATTTCTCATCAAAATCATCATATAATAAGAAAGTTTTAAGGGAATAGTAAATCAAAATATTTTGAAATTATTTTTTAATAAGTCACTGGGTATTTTCTGTATCAGTCATAGTTCGACACTTCTCAGTAAAATTGCCTCTGGTTTCATGTAACAAGGAGTCTGATGCTGGTCAAATCAATTACAGAATGCATCATATTAGTACACATTGCAGACACGCCTCCCTTCTGTTTGCATTTAATTTACATAATAACCTTTCAAATAAGGAAAGAGCCAAATGCTCTAAGAGACAGAATGCAGGTGTCTTTATGTGATATTTAATCAGTGATTGTCCACTTTGATTTGGATGAAACATAATCCCAGCTTCTAACTTCTCACATTATTACCCATTTCCTGAAAACTGTGTTGTTCTCTTGATTATAGAGTGGGTTTACTGACTAGCATTTTATTCAAAGTCATAAATATTTTCCCAGTGTTGTGTTGTTGTTAAGCCTTCTTTTTAAGAAATTTTAAGAAATTTTTTTCTGCTCTAGAACCAACTTCATCCACAATTGTCTAGAGCTAGTGCTGTGGTTTCTACTCCAGCAGAGTTGCATGACCTGATAAAGCTGTGTTAATCAAAACTTTGCATCAGCTGTTCTGTAGCGCAGATCATTATGTCCCACAGTTCTGTTACACAAATCTGTATCACAAGTCAGCTGTGAAATGATATACCAAAAATTCTTCAAGGACCTTTAAAAATTATGTGTATCTTGTGTTCCTTGAAGTTATGGGTAAAACAGGAGCAGGGAAAAATATTTTAGCAACAAAACAGGAAATTATTGAAATTTAATGGCAATATGTTGCAGACTGAAGCATTAAAATATCTGCTGTTTAACGTGTTTCTGGTGAACTTCAGAGACAGAATAGGAACCCTCTCTTCTAAGGGTTAAAGTCTAAGTTCTGTTTAGCCAAGATAGAGAAGAAAGAATCCTAAAATACTTTAAATAATTATCTAGTGTTGTACCTTAGCAGTAAATTCTTGGCAATCACATAGTAGCAGGTATGTTAAAGAGGTTTTATAAGAACGTTTGAACAGCTGAATTTTTCATCACATCTCTTTTACTGTGGTAACTAATATGCTGCACCTATTGCAGGTAAGGATTCTGCTTATTAAGACTGTGTTTTAGCAGTTTTCAAATTTCCTTGGAGTCATGCAGAGAAGAAAAGATTAGGGAGAACAGACAAGGCTTTTTAGCAAGCAGGCAACTGTGAAGTGCTGTAGGCTTATAATCTAACTTTCTCCCTTTATACATCTGGACCTATAATTAGCAGAAGCCAATGCTCAAATACATGCTCACAGGTACTGTTCTTTCCATAATCTAAAACCAGTCAGACTCTCAAAATAACAAGATGGACAATTTTTTTTTTTCAGATAACATGTACATTTTGTATTTCTTTTGGTTTTCATTCTGGCAGTCTCTAGGAACTGTTTTTTTCTTTTTCTGAAGACAGTAGTGTAGGATCTCAAAGGAAAATCTAAAGATCTTCTCTATGTGGAAAACTTCTTTTTTAAACATTAGTTCTTACAGACTCAGTTTGGTCAGAAATGCAAGCAATTAAGAGCTATCAGTGACAGTGGGGATAAACTATGTAAATACCTTTCTGTATTTGAGTCCACATTCTACGTACCCTGGCTTCCCAGCTGAAAATGCAGATTCCCAAACATTGTCAGGGAAAAAAAAGCTAAGCCTTCATATACTACCAGAAAAAAAGATATATAGGTTCCTAAGATAACAGAATTATGGGTGATAAAAATTAATTACTGAAAAAGATATGTATTCACATGATCAGAAGCATGGATTCTTAAAAAAAAACCTACAAAAAAAAATCCCCAAAAAATTACATCACATCCCAAGATTCATGGAAAACTAGTAGGCTAATCAGGCCCAGCAACACACAGCTCATTACTTCTGTTGAAAAAGCACTGTATTAATTTGTAGTAGTTACTCTAGCCTAAGCAGATCTGGAAACACTCAGCACATTCCATTCTTTCTTTTATTCAAAAAAACCCAAAAAACAAAAAAGTTCTAAATTTCCAGCAACTGGTCACCGAAAATACCAATCTGGTAGAATTACCTTATCACCTTTGTACTTTCTAAGTGTGTTACAGTGTCATCATGGTTAAGGAAATATTCATTTGCATAGTTCATTTTAAAAACACAAATAACATGCAGTGGAAAAGCCACAGCACAGAGGAAGTAAATTCAGCCATGGAATGCAAAAAGGCTGAGTGATACCAAAGATGCAAGTGTAATAACATGCAAGATCTGATTACCAACAGTTGGCCTGAATCCAAGTCGACTTTGTGAAGGAAGCGTGAAAGATACAGCCAATACTTTATCACACAGCATTATTTATGTAAACCACTGAAAGCATGACTTCATCTTAGGAAGTATTAGGAAAAATCTAAAAAATCATTTCCTGGGTTTACATACATTATTTACACATCACTCACAAATCCAATGTATTATCAATGGGATCTCTTTCAAATGTAAGTCAGACCTGTATCAGAGCTTTCAGGTATGTTTTCAAGAAGGAAGTTTGCTGCAAGCGTGTACACATGTGGTGGTTTCAAATTGAGTGCTGTCATTCTGAACTTCTTCTGAATTTAGGTGGCAATAACACAGCTACTGCACAGTTTCATGTGGTTTCTCCAAAACAGAAAAAGAACTTGCACCTAACAAGTTATGCATGCTTGCTCTGCTTCAATTTCCCCATAATGTATTGATAACAGTTATTCAAATAAGCAGAACCTGCAGCTTCCTTGGGTTTCTTCTGATAGTAAGAGCCTCAGCAGTAAATTTGCTTTTCTGTACATTGAGGAAATGGTGAAAAATTAAAAAGATGGACTATGGCACTAAGTCATGGTCTTCCAAAAACACATTAACTAACTCTTGAAATTCTTCTCATAGACTAGAAAAGGTGGGATCTAGACATTGTTTCTTTCTGTTCTTCTTTTCTTTTTTAATAGACTTCTTCCTCTTCAATCTTGATAAAATAAATTATTGCAACAGTTTTTACCTTTCTGATGAGCCTTGCTGCTATGAATTGCTAATTTATTGTCTGCATATGAAACTTTTTTATTTATGGTCTGCATCTGAAATTGGCTGGCTTTTTTCAATCTTTGCAATATTAGACCTTTCAGGAGTAAATTCTGGCTGTTTGCAAACCCTAATAAGAACATGGAAGACTATAGGAGGGTAAGTAGCAGATTGAAGAGGCTTAAATTTCTTTTTCTGCATACTGGGTTCAGAAATTCCATTATTTTTTCCCATTGTCCTATGTCCATTGTGAGTTACACTTTGAATTGGAGAATCATACTGGTTGGGCACCGGGTGCAACGCACATAAAACGGGTCCAGTGATAGCCACTTACTCAGGGCCACGTCCAGGCAAGCCTTGGGTGTCTCTACAACTTCTCTTGCAATCTGCTGCAGTGCTTTACTTCCCTTACAGAGAAAGATATTTCTGCCTTGTCTCCCCACACAAGTCTCCATCTGCCTGATTATTTTGGCAACTTTTTGGGTGACACTTTGGGGAGTTTTTAGTGACAGAGGCTCGCTTTTAGGGGATTGTCTGGCCTGTATTTTCCTGGATTCTCTTTTACACCATTACTGAAGATGTCTGTATTATCCATGTTGGAAGCATTCCCTTCATGAGTCTGTGACTGCAGATGAGGACCTTCAGTATAATTTTTTCTGTGGTTCAACTCCTACCATGTCCGAGACAACCTTATTTCAGAGTAATAAGAGCTTATGTCTCATGCCATATGAAGCATCAAGTTGCCGCCCTTAGAAGTAGATAGATTAAAATATTTACAGAATATGCTGAAGAGCAGGATTTCAATATTTTACCGGTCATATTAAGACTTCAAATAGGAACATTGATTTTAATGTGTTGCTTAAAACCAGTGACAATACAGTCACTGTTATTATTTCTTTACAAAGTTATTTTTGTACATGGACTTACAATGTAGTATGACCTCAGCTTCTTGACCTTGTCTTCTATGAATCCTTTCCATACACTTCACAAATTTTGAGTACGATATTCACAGCAATCTTTCTAGTTGTAGTAGGACTAAACACCAAAAAGAGCTGTTCCTTTTTTTTTCTGCTTTCCCATAAATTTAGATTGAACATAGGCAAGTTGCAGATAAAAAAAAAACATTTAATTGGAAATACAGGCTCTGTTAAATCCTACAATACATAGCTGAGAATGTTAAATACTTATATATTTTCCAAATCTAACATGTCTTAACCATCTTCAAGATTCCTTTATGACCCTGGCTGAGCTGATGCCATGAAAGAATTAGCACTCTAACTCTAGGTTTTCCACTTCATTCCACATGTTTATCTCTCACATTATTTTCAAATATATTTGGGTTAAGTATCTATCCAAGAGTACATTACATAGTGTAAATACGTGTATTCCCTTCTTGATGTGCTCACTGATTTCTTATTAGTGCTAATGGAAGTTAAATGCATTTATATCACTCAGAGAGCCTCATTACTGTAAACAAACCAGCAGAATCACAAAGAGGAAACTGAGATTATTTTGTCTGCCTTGAGGAAACTTTAGATGATAGATAATTTAATGGCTGGTTTACCATCTCTTCTTGAATCCAACCATAGAGTTGTACCTGGGCAATCAGATTTATGGCCTGGTCATGTTCCATGATGTTTGAATTCTGGAATCATGCCTTTGTGTCATTGGAAGTAACATTAACAATATATAAAAGGATGTAAATTGAACTTTATATCCATTTATTTCCAAATCCTCATGTCTCTTCTACTCCCTAAAATATACTTTATTTGAACCTTCAGGATCTGAGTCATTATCTTTAGGGGAAAACAAAAAACAAAAAAAACCCCACACCTGCATTATATATATACATAGTGAAAAAAAATACATATGTTTCTTAAGGTTTGCAGAAGGAACACCAGAGGTGCACTCAATCAGAAGTCTCCATTTATTATGTTAGTGATATTTAGAAATACTATTTTCAATCTACATATTAACAACTTTCATACAAAATCTGCATAGATTCACATGGTTTTCTGTAAGATGTTCCTAGAGGAAATGTTTAACAGCCATGGTTTATCAAGATCTCATATCACAATGAGTTGGTAGAATATTTTAAATGTGATTCTAATTTACAGACCAAAACAGAAAACTGAGGAGTTTTATCTTTATTAACTTACACTGATTGAATCTTTTAATGAGCTTAATTTACAGGAGAAAATTTTTCTGATTGCCAGTCCTAATCACTAGCCTGTGGATATCTAGAAATATCCTTCTTACTATCTGGAAGCTAAAAGATGCTTTCAGTTTTATCTGTCCAGTCTTCTCTTCTTCACTTTATGAGCTCAATTTCACATAGGTAAATGGTCAGAGGTGGAGTCCTGTATCCCTGGTATCAACATCAGCATTTACATTTCACAAGATGTACTCCCAAATTATACCTCAGCTGTGCACAAATATGGCAGAGATTTAATTGCCCTGAGCTATTTGACCAAATAAGAAAAATTAAATTAAGCATTTTCATGAACACATCATGTTCATCAGCACATGAACATCATCAGTAGGCAACTAATTTCCATATAGTAACAGTGGTTTAACTAGGACACATCAAATTGAAATGGAATTACTAGTCTCTACATGACTAAAATACTGTGGCTAAGATCTCTTCCACAGCAACAATATATTCCCATTTTCATGTGTTATGCAAGAGAACCTTTATCAATTGTGTTACTTGATTTCCACAACTGTGGGAACACATTTACCTGCTGTGAAGTGGGGAAATACTGTGTTGCAATTTCAAAAATGGAGAGATATATTAAGAGCTAGTCCCTTAAAAGGATTTTGGCATGCTGCCACCAGTGTGGAGCTCAAAACTCCAACTAAGCTTTCTATACCATGCCTGGAGAAAATTATCCCTTCAAGAAAAAGATTCATAGCAGTCAGCATGATGAACTAGGGAAATGCTTAAACTGCAGAATAGGAAATGATGGAAAGAGCACGTCATTTGACACTCATACCTCTTTTTGACCTGGATGTATCAGCTCTAGACAGCAACAGTATTGAGGTGCATGATCTAGCTCTGTACTGAAAGTACTTCAGCATGAAAGATAAGCCAACATTTTGCTTCATTTGATGATGATATACCACTAAGTCTGAACAATTTAGGTCTTTCCTAACTTTACTTTAGAATATATATTTTAAGCTGGAGTCCGAAGTCCTGAACCTTTTCCTTGAAGTAAAAAGCTAAGCTGTTTCCCTGGGGAAGAGAAGCCAACTCCCCTTCTCTTTTAAAACAGTGGTAAAGCTGAATTTCATTAAAGTGCTTGACCTCAGGGCCTTCCCTCAGCAGTGGAGCACTGAATCTGAATTTTCTATCTCTAAGATGTATGCCTTAACCCTAAGCTTAGAGGGTAAACATTCTGTATTAAAATATAGAAACAAACCTCGGAAAGGCAACTGGAAATCAGGACTCAGATTTTCATTGGAGATCTGTAGTCACTAATAATGTGTAATTTTTGCTTTACAGAGGTACTATATCAATGTGCTGGGCAGAGTGTTCAGGCCTTACTACTAAATTGCATCTTTTCCTACATCTGGCAATGCATTCTTCCTATACTGCATGCATGTAGAGGGAGAAGTTGGATTTTAGAATTTTGCAGTCACGGAGCTTGAAGGAAAATCCTGGAATATATTTCTCCTCTCTCTAGATTTGTGGTAAAGTACTCGGGGTAAAAAGAACCATGCAAATTTCTCACACAAAAAAATCATTTTATAGCAGCTACCTGTACAACCCAGCTATCTATATATTTGTGGCAACATATGTGTGTGTGTGTGTGTGTGTGTGTGTTTTCAACTTTTACATGACAACCATATGACATGTTCAACATTCTTCTATGTTCGCATTAAACAGAAGCTTGGGTTTTAAGAACATGAACCATAAAGTATTTAGTCATTTTAAACACAGAGTACACACTGATCAACAGCAGAAATACAGGGAGAGCCAACTGGGCAAATTATTTTACATCTTTCAGGAAGGCACTTAAGTCTTCCACAAATATATGTACTCACTTGAAGGCTTAAGAAAGGCTACTATTTATAGAATCCATAATTCTATTTTTCATAATTCCTGACATTTTTATGAACTGTTGGGTTGAATGAATGCCTTTCAGACGTGCAGGTATTATGCAATGACATATCTTTATATATGTGCATTTGTGTGCTGAAAATATTTGTACTGCAGCTTTTTAGAAAACATTTATATTTTGTTTCTAATTTTGACTGATTCTTCTTAAATTACACTAGGCCATAGACATAATTTTGTGTATAAGCAAGTGCACAACATTTGGGAATGACTGCAAAACTTTTTCTTATACCAATGGATAGAATTTGAAGTTCCTTTATAAAGCAGATACAATCTGTTCTATTGCCTACAAACATAGGAGTGAAACCAATTACTTTTTGCACTCAATGACAATTTACAAAAAATAAGTATGGGAAGTATTTATAATAGTATAGTATATATTATGAATTCACTATTCAGTGTGACTCTTTTTTGTGGGGATATGGACATGGTTACTCTTGGTACATCTGTAAAACTACTCTGATGAACAAAGTTTATGTGATAATACAAATATATTTATATTTTGCTGTTTCCTAGTGCTCCAGAATTTTTTATCTATCCACACACACACAAAAAAATGACAAACTAATATCTTGATATTTCTTTTTCACTCAGCTGTAATTCAAGTTCTCTCTTCTGTAATGAGAAGAGTTTGATTGACAATGGGCTCTCTACTGAAGAATGGTGTTATCTGGGCTTCCCAAGCTGTTGTCTTTCTCAAAGACAGATGGTAAATCTGTCAGCAGTTGCATTCTGCACAACAGCAGCCCAGATGCTTTTAAGCTTTCTGTGTGAAGCCTCTCCGCCCCTCAAGAGCACCAACGGGCCACTTGCCAGAGGAAGGTCCCCACGGCAATTAGCTGTCTCTGAATTCAACTCCAGCTGTCGGGAAAGTCAGATGAAGGCAGCTTGTTTGGTCATACACCATTTAATGTGAAGAGTCTGCTTCTTTATAATTAAAGCAGCCTTCTGTATATCACCCAGCTGTGTCCAGAAAAAAAAACCTATGTGACCTTCATTTTGAAATAGTAACTTTCCATTTACTGTACCTTTTATTTTTTATTTAATGAAAACTATAATTCTAAAGATTATTATTTTGTACCTTTTCTGAATGTATGTTTGCCAATCACTGGATCTTGAAGACACAGTTTTTGCAAATAATTTAGTGCACACTAGAGGACTGAAGAACACTGTGTGGAAACCTTTTCCACCTTATTCTTCAAAGCTGAAGGCTTTGCACTTCAGCTTTCCTGGATCTCTGGATCCATCTCTAGTAGGATTTGGACTCACTGAAAAAATTGATTAAAAAGCAGAAATTGATGCTAACCATTACAAAGTATGTGGAAGTTACACCTTTGTAAATTTGACTTCTTTTACAAACCACAATCACCTGTAATTTGCACATGTGAGAGAGAAAATCCTCTTCAAGATTATGGACTAAATTTTACTTGCATCAAAAATACTTCTAGAGCGGTTTCAGTGCTTGAAACCTTCATGCAAAAAAAAAAAAAAAAGACATTTCTTTATGCAGAAGTATGCTACATAAGCTCAACCAAGATACAAGAAGAAAGAAGTAGATAAATTATGGAGGAAACAAGGTGACAATTTGAAATATAAGTTTAATGTCATTCCTTCAAAAACAATAGGAACCCTTTGATTTGATAGATGTTTCTACTGCACAAGATTTTATGCAGGCTAAGATGATCAGAAAACTAATGTCACTGTTAAAAAAGGATCTTGTAGATTTTTTAAAGAGATTAAATATTAGTGTTACAGACATGAGCTGTTTAAGATTAGGAAAATGGTAATGAAGACTGAAAAAAAAAGCTAATTCCAAAATCAGTGAGCCAGAAGATGACCAAAAGGTCACAACTGGAAATAAGGAATAAAAAGTATGCAAATAAAGAGCATACATAGGAATTATTTTTGTCAGTTAATAATCAGAAAAATAATTATTCCCGTTCTCAGAATGGAAGATGACAACTGTTTAGGCTTACGAGATACTGGAGTGACAGCAGTCATGCTAAAAAGTGATAGTATCAGAAGTAAAAAGGAGAACTCAAGTGAGCTCTCAGGCTCTCTGTTTTTCTTCTGTTCCTGTTAGGATCAGCACTACAAAGGCACAGCTGGATGTATCAGCTTGGCTGCAATCTAACCCTTGTTATGGAATTAGCACTGATGCTGAAGCCTTGCAATATGAAGTTACCTGGCCTGGTAAACCAGAAGGCTGGATTTTAGACTCAGTGCAAGTACAGTCTGAAACTTGTTTGAAAACTAATTTGACAGACTCTCCACAAAAGTGATGGCAAAAATAGGAATAAATGTCACAAATATGGAAACCACATTTTCCAGAATGTTTTAATAGCCTTAATATACTCAGCTCTGTGATCAGAATTATCTCCTTTGTTTTCAATTAATCTCTGATTACTTGAAATCTTGTCACAAACTTGCATTCACCTAGCTACTACAATAAGTAGGGTCTGCTGTCCTGGTAATGGGAGACAAAAAAATCCAGTAAATCAATTCACAATCAAGCTTGTCTGTACTGCACCCAATGCAATATTGATTTTAGAAGCACAAGCTATTTATGGACTGCAAGAATTTGGCAAGTTGTATACCACAAGAAAGTTGGAACTGAGATTTCCAAATTACTTTATGAAGCATTTGGTCCTTTTCTATGCCTTATGTGCTTTTGCCATGCATTCTTGCCATGCACTCAGAATGCTGGTATCTCCTTACAGAAATAGATGTTAAGTAAAGATGTTTAAAAAAAAAGATACCTTTTATCCCATCTGTGTAAAGCAGTCAAATCCTACTTATTTTAGAATTAAGTAATTCTGGTTTTTTAACTGGAAATACTATTTGAACTTCTGCTCTTCTATAGAAGACAAAAGGGATTATATGTAGGAGACACCCTCATGTTACAAATTCAGCCAGTTGACTGTCATGTTAGTTTTCTCTAACTTTAGCCCACCAGATTATCCATTAGAAATCTGCACATTTTTCTCAGGAAATCCATGTTTAAATTTCTAAAATTAACAAGCACCAAAAGGCTATCTGTGTAATTAATGATGCTATTCAGTCTTGAAAGAACACAGCAATATTTAGGATATACCCTTATATAATTAGCTATTGGTTAATGGGCTGGAAATATCTATGGTTCTGTTTGGTGATTAAAAATATTGAGCTTAAGTGGAAAGACTGAATGTGAGAATAGTTTTATTAAAAACCAGACATGGAAAAAACTAATTAGATTGATAGACAACAGTTCATCCAAACGCAGGTTGGTCTTTACGGTATTTGGTCAAACTTTCTTTAAAGAAGCTAATAGGTGCATTATTTTGAAAAGTTCTTTTTTCTTTTCAGTTAAATATGGCAGCAGGGAATGGCTAGTAACTCCATCTGAATGCTGACCTTATCTGTAAATAAAGTATTTTAATGATTTTTTAAACACAAATTAGGCATACACACCAAATTTCCCCCCTTTCTTTTCCCTCATTCGATTAAAGACTATCATATTTCAGAATAGTTCTAAAGGTTTCCAATCTACTTTTAGTTCATGATTTACATTGTCAATATATTGCTTAGAGATTGCAGTTTGCTCGTAAATAGTGTTTCTGCTTGTTGCATGCAATGGCAATTGGGAAATTGCCATCATTACAATTCAATTTGTTAGTGTATAAATTAAGATTCATAAATGACTCAACTGAAAAAAACACGTGGTCCAAACATGTGGCTAAATCATTAAGCTATCTTAGGAGATGTTCTAAATCATTTGTATTGATTAATTACCAGACCTTAAGTGAGGTAAATCAAAATAATGTTAATGACTTCAATGTCACTATTTCTTCTCATTGACAGAAAAAGGAACTTTCCCTGGAAAAGTCATGAGGTTTTCCCCCATTCCTCCATGTAGGTCCTCAGCTAGAGTATTTCATCCGTTCAAGTCCAGTGAACTTTAAGATGTTGTATGATGAAATGCAGCCCAGAGGGGGAAAAAACCAGCAGAACAACAGCCACAATAAAAAAGATCAAATATTGTTCAACAAAATAAATAAAAAGAAATATTTATCTTAAACCCCAGACATTCACAGTTAAAGAAATATCGAGTGTTTTATGTGTTTATTGTGTACCAAAAAGCAATAGGTTTAATTGCAAAATAAAAAATTAAAAAAAAAAAAAGGGAGAATGAACTTTAAAAAAGGTTTTCTACAAACCTAAAAGAAAACTAAAGCATTAAAATAGTTGGCTGAATATTTCTAAATATATATCACTGAGGGCTTTAAAAAAGAATTAGGTAAATATGCACTCAAAATCATATAAACATAAAGAATCCTGTGTTGTATCAAAAGACTGGTTGAGGTGACCTTGCAGTGATCCTTTCAAGGTTTTTTCCATCTTCTTGGTATTACTGTTCTTATTTAGCTATTTACTCTTACAAGCAACTTTGATTGATTGAACTGGAAGGAAATTTTTCCCCAAGTTCCTACAGACATAAATATAGAATATAGAGAAGTTTTGAGAGAAGTTCTTATGCACTCTGGCCTTTGTAATCTATGAAGGAGAACCGCAGGGAGTAAAACATAAGTAAGCCACATATCAGAAGAATGCACACAAATAATTCTTGGAGGAAATACTGATAAAGTGAACAACGGCAAGCACCATGAACCTGAGAAAACCATTGCTAACTTGTTACATTACTATTAGACACTATTTTTGTTGTAAAATCAAATGCCTCTTGGTCCTGTTTCTGGGCTCTGCTGTAAAAGTCCTGGATTAATCTTCTTCACACCTTTGCGTCAGCTATTTATATATTCTGATAAATTCTTCCCTGAACTGGGCTAAACAGTTTCAGCTGTCTAAGTCTTTTCTCATAGAAGAGATGCTCCAGTCCCTTAGTCATCTTCAGATGCCTTCATTGGCCTCTCTCCAGTGTGCCTGGATCTCTGGTACTAAGCCCAAAGCTGGACAGAGCACCCCTGGTGTAGCCACAACAGCGGGTTGGCGCCTGCAGGCAATACTTTGCCTAATGGAAGCCAGGATACCATAAGCCACCTTTGACACAGGGGCACAGTGTTGACTCGTGTTCAGCCTGGTGTCCACCACAACCCTCAGATCCCTTACATCAAAGATGACTTCCAGAAAATCTTCCCCCAGAATGTTTTGGTGCATGGGATTGTTGTCCCAGTGCTGGACTTCCTACTTCCCTCACTGAATTTTCATTAAGTCCCTGCCAGCATATCTGCCCATTCTGTTGAGGTCCCTCTGGGCAGCAGCAGATCCTCTGGTGTATCAGGGCTCCCCCAGTTTTGTGTCATCAGCAAAGCAGCTGAGGTGTGCTCCACTCATCCACATCATTAATGAAGATATTGAACAAGACCAGACCCAATATGTTCTCCTGAGCTGTGGCACGACTAATTACTAGCCTCCAGTTAGAGCTTGTACCACTGCACCATCCTCTGGGCCCAGATATTTGGCCAGTTTTCAGTCCAACTCACTGTCTGTGCATCTAGCCCATAGATCAATAGCTTCTCTCTGAGTCATTTATGGGGAAGTGTCAAAAGCATTACTGCAGACACAGTAAATGACATCCACAGCTTTTTTTCTGTGATTTTTTAGTATTTACACTGCAGTTTGTGTTGGGTATAATTTGTTGTCCTACTGAGTCAGATGAAACTCCCAAAGCTGCAACAACTCTTCACAGGCTGTGTATTCTCCTCACCTTTTAAACCTTCTGAAGTGCATTCAGTCTCCTACACATCCTGTTTTGGATCTGTGCATACTCCTTTAAATCTCTGTGCGTGCGAGTGTGAATATGATATAGCACATATTATGAATGTTGCTCTGCTAGATTCTCCAGTACTTTAGATAGTTGAGCTGTAGTAAATTCAATATGAATCTTCTGTTAAATTGTTTTAACTTAAGCTGTCAATTAAGTGCTGTTTTAAGTGCTGTTAAACCTTTAGGCTTTAGCTGTTGGTCAAGTCCAGGGCTCAGTTTAGCAAGGACGTCTAGTCTAAATCTTGTGATTAAATGATGAATTCTACCCTTACCCTTTCCTTCTCCCTGCATCTCCAGCTGCCACATAGGCTTTTTTTCTTAATTGGTTTTGGGTTTAGATTGATTTTAGACATTAGATTTTAGTTTGGTTTTTTTCTGTGCGCTTTAACCATATAGCAAGCAGTGGAGTGAACCTTGCCAATGAATTTTGTCATGTTTTTGGTTGTATATTAAACCTGCTTTTACCAATAACATTTTTTAATGGTGGTTCTCTGAGAGACCTTAAAACACTGATTCAGGACAGCATTAATCAGAAATAATCTGCACATGATGCCATGAATTTTGATATTCTTATTTCTAATATGGTAATACCTAAGAACCTTCCAGTCATCATCTAGAATTCTGCCTCATAGTAGATGGTAATCTTATTCTGTGTGAGAAAATATAAAGCAAAAAAGGGAAAACAAAAAGGGGAAATAAATTAGAAAGTAGAGAATAGAAAACCAAGATTAAAAAAAGAAAAATGAAACAGAAAGGGGAGAGAAGGAGGAGGACGAGGATGAGGAGGACAAGGAGGAAGAGGAAGAGGAAGAGGAAGAGGAAGAGGAAAAAGTGTTCAAATGCAACCAAAACCAAACATTTTTTTGTCATTTTCTCTGTCTTTATTATAGCCATCTTTACCCTACCAACAAAAGGTGAAACTTCATCTCAGGAGCAGCTGCACAAAGAATTAATAGCAGAGAATTAATTCTGTTTTATTAAATACCAACCTGACATTCAGCATTTGTAAATTGAGGTCTTTATGATACATGCAAGGATAAAAAGCAGTCACGACATAAAATAACACACAAGAAAAAAGTTATTACTACAAGAATTATAGGTACAATTTTATCTGCAGTTGCAATCTGTTATTTGATAAATATAACCCTCAGAAAATTGTCAGTAAAATTCAATCTGCACCAGGAAAAAAAAAATCATCACACCGAGACTTTCATTCTTCTGGATTAAGAGAAGCAGTTTCAAAACAAATATTTCTGTTGATGTTCATATTCTAGTCACTTAATTAAACTTTCTATTGGCCAGAAATGACATAACAATAGCAGTAATGAAAAATGAAACTTAAAAAAAGATCAAGTTTCATCCATTAACATTAAGCAATGGTCTTCATTCTGAATCTTTCACAAACCCCATTGTACCATCCCTCCATTTCAGATATTTTGTCACTCTGTCCAATGCTCTACACAGTCAGAAAACAGATATAGATTTAGAAGAGCCCAGTATCTAGTTTAGAATAGCACTTCATAAATACTTAATTCACAGATGTGTTTCCTTAAAAAGGTGTAAGCAAAGTATCTGTAAGAAAGCCAAGTATTTTCCTTTGTCCCATACCAGACATTTGAAAGCTCCCTTGCAGCAGGAGACAAGAAGGACTGGGGAAAAGGCTTAGTAGTATAATGAAAGGTTCACAATGAGGCAGATACCTCAGTATGGTGAATTCAAAGCTGAGGTAGTAATAGTATTTCCTTCATAAATGACTGATTTCTAAGAAAACAGTTTTTCTTATAACACACAATATTTCCCTTCCTCTTTTAAATTCACAACTGTCTTATTCAAACTGTGTTTCTGTTGGACAGCATTTACTTTCAATTCCCTCAGCAATAGGTTAGAGTTTTTTTAAAATTCAATCCTACCTTGAAAGTGATTATTTAATTCTCTGTTCATTATGTTCCAATGATTCCAATAATAAAACTGCTAGCAGTGAATATTACAAAAACCCCCCTGCCAGCCACACAAACTCAACCTGAAAGTCAACCTGTTTCCTTCCTTTAATAGACTAATAAAGACTTTGCACACCAAATTACACCTCAATTACAAGTGTGTAGCTTCATTGTCTTCTGATTATACTTTCAACGACACCCGTGGCACGCTATTGCCATCAATGCTTTTATGCATGTATAATCTTAGGTAACTAACCTGAATCTGCTTGACCTTGTCCTAGCTAGTCCTCTAAAAGAGGACATCATGCTACTCTTTTTTAATATTTCACAAATATTAACATAGAGAAAAATAATTTTAGAAATCTTACTCTTTTTTCTGGCTATTATGCTGGTTTTGGTGCAAGTAGACTAAATTTTTTATGCAGTGGTTTACATATGGGCTATGTTCTGGATTTGGGATGGAAACAGTGCTGGTAATTCCGTGATGTTTCATTATTGACCAATTACTGACCAATGCTCACACAGAGTCAAGGTCTTGCCTTTTCTGCTCCTTACCCCTCTCACAAGAGGTGCACAGGAGCTGGGAGGTGTCACAGCCAGGACGACTGAGCCCAGCTGACCAATGGTCCAGACCCATGGCTTCATGCTCAGCATGTACAGCTTGTAGAAGGAGGAAGAAAGAGACAGAGTGGTGGTGTTTTTCTTCCCAAGTTACCACAATTGAAAATGAAGCTCTGTGCTTCTGGAGGTGGGTGAACACCTGCTTGCCCATAGGGAGTGGTAAATTAGTTCTCTGCTTTTCTTTTTATAACAGAGACAGCTGTTACTTTATTTATTAAACTGTCTTTATATCAACTCATTGTTTTTGTGTTTCACACATTTGATTCTTTCTCCCCATCCCAAGAGGGCAAGTGAGCAAGAAACTGTGTAGGGCTGAGTTGCTGGCTGTGATGAAACCAGCACAAATTTTAGTAGAGAATACCCTCTTAAGGAAGCATCTATCTGTTTGGTTAGAAGAACAGTAGAAATCTTATACTTAAAGGCAGTATACCCTAAAAGTCACCAGATATGTCTGCATTGCTGAAAAAAACTCTGACTGCAGGTCTTCAAAAGTGAATTCACAGAGTATTGTACATTCAAGAGGAGGAGCAGCTTCATGGACAAGAACAGACTTGAGCTGTCCATACACTGGAAATACAGAGTTACAGTGTGAAGTCTAAGATAGTAAGCTATCCTTCAACAATGACTTTTATCCTGTGGTCATGCTTTAGTTTTTAGTATTCAGTGCTATTTCTTTTCTAGGGAGTAAGCTATTAGAAGGCAATGTGATCCATCTAACTGATGGATTTTAAAGGGTACTTTGATGCATAACGACAGGGGTCTATTAAGTAGGGCTTTTTAGAGTTTCAGTTCTAAATTTCAATTGGAATCAACTGCTAAGCTCTTAAATGCCTTTTAGAAGGCAATAGCTCTAAATTTCACTTTAATCACTTCTGATCTTCAGTTTATTCACTTCCTTCATTTTTAGTAATATTTTACTCATAATCTGATGGTAATAAAATAATCTATGGTAAATTCATGGACACCTGAGGAAAGTTTTTTTAAAAACCCTTGGAAGAGGAAATGTCTTTGGAGTCTGTAATTAGAAAATTTAAGTGCCACAGCAATGAAAATACTTTTCCCAGAGCTATGCTAGAGAGCTATCCTAAGAGAAGTAGTTTTGCCCATAAACTATTCAACATAACTGAAACAATTCGTTTAGTTGGATTAATTAGTTTATCTAGATTATTGCATCATTATCCTCATATATTGTTTTATTCATATACTCCTGCTTATGCTTTTATATTACTTTTAAATCCAAAATATAAATGCAATCTCTCTGTATTAATTCATATAACCTGTATTTTAGCATGATTTATAATACTCTAAAGGTAACAAAATAATGATTAGACTGTCAAAGGACACAGATTTAATTTTCTAGGCAATAACATCTATAACCCTGCTTGAATGTTTTCATGCAGAGAAAATCTCTGTTTCTTTCAGATCAGTAATCTAAAACTTCACTATACAGTCCTATCAGCATGAATAAAATGAGGAATAAATATAGTAGCTCTTTAAAAAGAATCATCTTATAAAATGGAATGAATTTTGAGGATAAACATTTCTTTTCAAAAACATTGCTTCAGGAAGAATTTTTTTTACCTTTTGTTCATTTTTTCTCATTAAAACCTTTTTCTTTTTTAAGAAAACAGTGGAAAAAAAATTGAGGGTGGCTTTTTAAAGATGATACTTTTTCTTTTTCAACAATAGAGCTAGAATCATTCTTGATTTCACCAGACAAGTGATTTTTATTTATTTATGTGCTATTTGTAAGGCACGTGTTCAAACACTGGTGAATGTGTGGAACCAGAATAACATAAACTCAAAATTTACTCATAATATAGGTATAAATTTTTTCTTCAATGATAAAACAATCTGACATCTGCTATTCCTCAGAAGGAGGAGAATGACTAGATTGAATTAATTTAAAAATCCTTACAGGTCTCCAAAAGGACTAAGGAAATTTAAAACAAGAAAACTGCATTCATAGAATACAAATTAATGCAAATATGAGTTTTTATTTTTAAATGTATATTTATGTATTAATTTAACATTAATTGGCTTCAAATTGTAATCTAAATGGTTTCATATCAGTAAATCAAAGATCACAGAATCACAGATAAGTGAAAGTAAAAAGCATTTGGAAAATAAGTTTCAAAAAAACTGGTTTGGGTCTTGCCAGAAAACCCTTTCATAGCAATATCTGTAATATTAAGTTGAAGTTTGCAGTCTTAAGCAATCAAATCTATTGTTCAGATTTCTTATAAATACTTCCATTATCCTCATTCGTCATTCAATTTTACAGCTACTCCAACAAAACTGCTATGTTTCTTCTTTGGTAGGTCCTGAACTTTAAATATCCTATCAGCTCTAAAACTCTCTGAAAGTCTAATTTTCTATCCTTGAATTTGTTTTGCCTCATGCTGTAAAATAAAGTCTATCTCATAAAATGAAGCCTGAAGTCTAGCTAAGAGCAGCTATAAATGCAATGCAGTCTAAGCAGAATGAAGCAATTTCTTTTAACCATTTTATTAAACTTGGTTTACACAAACAAAACAAATAAAAATCAGGAAGATATTAACATAAAGGTACTTTACACCTTTAATCGATGAATTATTGCATACAAACAACCTCAGTAATATTGGAACTGCCTCTGATCTGAGTATCTAATCAACATCTCCTTTTAAATAGTCTATTCTATACAAAATATTGAAAATGAAAATTCTGGGTGAAATTTATTTTAATAAGATATTTGCCAAGGTTTGAAATTTTATTTATGTTGCCTTATTGTATAAAACTATTACATCTACTCTTAACTTACAATCAGAAAAGTTTGGTTTGTAAAGGACCTTAAAGTTCATCCATTCCCTACTCCCTCTTCACCGTGGACAGGAACATCTGCTGGATCAGGTTGCTCAAAGCCCCATCCAACCTGGCCTTGAATGCTTCCAGGGATGGGGCAACTACAACTCTTCTGGGCAATGTGTTCATGTTCCTCACAATTCCCATAGTGAAGTATCTAAACCTACTCTCTTTCAGTTTAAAACCATCTTCCAGCTTAGGATGTTTAAGTTTTCTTGATGATCTCCATCACCATCATAGAGAAACAACAGTCATACCTTGATTGCTGTGCACAAAGTGTGAATAAAAGTAATTTTATATGAAGAATACTCATTGAATTGTATTAAAATAACCAGCATTTTGAATTCATACAGAAAGATGGAACCAGATATGAGCTTTCTGTCTCTAAACTCTATTAAATCATCCTTCACTTGCTGCTACTAAATTTTTTCAGTAAAAAAAATTGGCTATTATTTTACATCCTAACTATTTCACTCTCCAAACCAAAGTTATTCAGGTGACCCTAATGTAGATTAATTATTAAATAAAGGATCCCAAAATAAAATCAGCCATCACAAAAAACATGCCAAAATTATATTTAAAGCTACAGAAATAAATCAATTCTCTTCCACTTTTTCTTTCTTTCTTCTGGCCCTGAGTAGTACAAGGTGCTAAAATGTTATATGGTTTAGAAAAAAATATTCACAAAACCATCTGCAGCTTCTGAGAAAAAAACTCAGTTAACTTGAGCCATATTTGAGACTCAAAATAAATAAGTGATTCTCGACATTATACAAATAAGGCAGCACCAGAAAGTTGTGATGCATCAAAGGAAGAAAAACTCTGATAGAGATTTTTAGATGAAAAAATAAGAATTAAAAATAGCTGTAGAAGTCCCATGCACAGCAACAAATGAAAAATAAAGACAACAAATGAAATATGGGAACCCATCCTGACCCAAGAGAAAAAATGAGACTGAGTCTTGAAATTTTATTCATTGATTTCTGGGAAGCTACCAAATATAGTGCTGTCAGTAGGATACCTTTACAGCTGCAAAAAGGTGCTCAAATGCAAATTCACACTCATGTATCACAACCATATATTTCAAATTCAAGCAAGTTCAATACTTAAGCTTTCTGTCACATGTTTGGACATGATACACGGTGAATAAATAGCCAATGATAAGTTGAGAAAACTGAAAAGTTTTTCCAAGCTGTTTAATAAAAGAATGAAAGCCTATTTACACTTGCCTAGTCCAGACTGATTTTCTGATTGCTGTAGTTTTATCAGTTCATAGAATATTCTAGCCATCTGTCTACCATGCTTTTAACAGAAGAAAAAAAACAGGAACAATTGCAAACTATTATTTTAAGTTTTTCAACTTATTTTTTCCTTAATGTTTTGAAAAGTAGCCTGACTGTAAAGTTTGAAAATTGCCTTTGAATCATTCAGCCTGGTCCTCATCAGAAAGAAATGCTACACTTCTAGAGGAAAGTAAAGGAAACATTTCTTCCTGACCATAATTATTGAATAAGTTGTGTTATGAAACTTGATTGATAGCCCTTAAAATTTTATACTAGAATTACCAGGATAATGTTTTTCTCATTTTTATGATGCTGAAATATGCTTTTTAAATTACTAGGCTGTATGCCTATCTTATGTTAGTGAACTCTGCATAGTAACTCCCCGTGTAAAATTCTGCTTTCCTCTACATTTTAAAATTAACTATTTTAACATTTAAAACCCTCCTATGCTTTTACCATGGATGGAAGTAAATGCATGCAACTGACTGACTGTTATTTTTCATTACTATGGATAAAATCCCAAAGTGATGTATATATGAAATATTAAAGTATTATGCCTACAAATTTCGAAACTGAGAACTCAATCCAAAGAAATGGAGTGAATACTCAAAAGTGCTTAGTCAGTCCTGATCTCCTTTGAAATCAATGAAGGTTTCCCACTGATCTCTTGGGAGAACTGTTAATCTACAAAGAGCATAATTGTTCAAAGATACTGCAAGCCACAGACGAACACGGACATCAGGTTCTCTACCATGGGATGTCTACAATAAATAAAAGCATTTCATTTAGGAGTTAGTTTATAAATTATTAATATTATTATTTTTTGTTATTGTTACTGTTATTAATAAGAATTTGGAGAATTCTTCCATTATGAAGAAATTTTTGGTTTTCTTAATGATACTCTAACACGTTTTAAAATACATGTTCTGACTCTTTACCTACAATGCATGTAAGACAGAAATCAGTGAGCTCAGAGCAGCACTCATATAACTATCTATTTAAGGTATTGTAACTAAAAAAAAGAAACTTCAGGCAGAAATTTGTATTAAATTTCTATGTAATAAAATTATTTTCATTGAAAAAATATTGTATTAATTAAACTGTATTATCATTATAAAGTGCATTTCTGTTTACTGATGTACACAGCTGAATTATTTAGTGGGATGTCTATTGTGTTATAATCACATGACTCTCTGAAGATCACTGAATGTTATTAAATGACATGGTTTATATTTCCAGTATACATATTTCTGTTCATACACACTACTTCTATAAGCCACAATGAAGAATGGAAATGATAATTCTAGGAATTCATGTCAGGTTGCTTTTTGAGTATTCCAAATAGTTGTACAAACCAAAGATCCTGACAGTCATCTGAATAGTGTGCACCCTCTAAATCTAGTCCTGGCAGCAGTCAGTGAGTGTCATGCCTGTGGCTCTCCAGGCTGGCCTAGTGCAAAGCCTCAGAGCTTCAGATTCAGCTTTGCAGGAGTTTCTCCAGCTACACCTCCATGTGCTCTACTCTGGTGAAGGAGAACTGAGTGCTGTAAATAAACTTTCTCCAGAGAAGTCATTCCTAGCAGTGGTACTTTAATATGCCCTGACCTTAAAGTTATGGATTAATGACCAACCTTAACTGCATGTCATACTTACATATCTGCTATTTCACTTATGTCTGAAGCTGTTTTTTCTGCTCCATATCAAGTTACTGTTCTATAATTACTCACATTACAACACCGTCTGCCTAAATATTTTTCCCTGATGTTAAGCTATTTTTTCACTGGCTAGCTGCTTGGGTGTCTTGTTCTCTCTTCTCAAGGCAGTGGACCTGTGAGCCAAATTCAGAAGTGATATGTAAGGTGCTGTAAGATAGATCACATAATATTTACTTGAATTCCCTCAGTGCTTCATACTCTTCTCTTCATAATGTGAAAGGCAATGTAATACAACTCCCATACAAAGTAGTTGAAAGGAATTGGATAAGCTAAAACATCTATTTCAATAAATTATGCTTTTTCCTAACTGTTTATTATGTGAGCTAACTCTGATTTAAATACAGGAGGTCTGAGGGAGAGAGCAAAGTAGTAGACACAGATCTGAGGTAATTCTGCTAGTTGTGGCTGCCCTGGCAAGTTCATAGATAAACCGTGTAAAACTATAGGCTCTGTGTGGGCTAGTCGGGCTCAAAGACAGTTTAGCTGTGTTAATTGCAGGTCTGCTTGGCTCCATATATTTATGAAGATATTATACTCCCAAATCAGCAGATTCAAGCTACCCAGAAAACACTTTTTGTGGGAAATGCAAATGAGACACTCATGCTGACTCGAAGGAAGAGTATAACAAAAATCTTACTGAACTCTCTGGATTGTTTCCATTATTTTTAGTATCTCATCTTTTCAGTAAATAAAATGTAATTGCATTACTCTGTCAGCATTACTCCTGATTTTTACCTTGTGCAACACTTCTGAATTCCATCTACCCTTCAGTCAAACTACATGCATATGTTTAGAGAAACACAAGTGTTTTGATGGCAGTCTCACCTATTACTTGCAATAAAACATCCTCTTTTTAAAGTTAATTTTGTATTAAAAAATAAGTTATGGTTTGATTATTTTGTCGGGGTTTTTTTTCTGTTTGGTAGAATTTTTGGTTTTGGTTTTTTTTTTTCTTGAGAGAGAGAAAGTTTATTTTCTGCAGTGATCTAAGTGAACCAGTCTGAAATCTCAGGACATAGATGATATTGTAGCATACACTGGCTGGTGAGAGAGAGAAAAAAATGTGAATCAGGGTGTCCAGAAGCTCTGGATAAAATATAGAATAAATAAAAGTAAATATATTGGGGAGTAATAGTGGAAACATATTGTGAGCATGAAAGTTGAAGAAAAAAATGAAGTAGATAGTTTCTTTGAAGTGTTTTGGTATTGCTGCTGCTGAGAAAAGAAGTTCAAGCTCGGACAAATCAGCCAGGTACTCCTGCTTCAAATGTTACAAGAGGGAGTGGCAGTAAAAAGGAATCTAATTTTTAAAAAGAAAAACAGGTCTGCAAGGGTGAGTTTCTGCAAGCTCCCATTAGACTAGTGCCTCAATCCTGTCTGAATATTTCCCCCAGGTATTCACTGCCTTTCATGATGCTTTATTGTGACAACTCACATTATACTGCAGAGTAGCTTATGGGAACTGAAGTGTACACTAATAGGCTTTCCATATTCATTTCTCCAGAAGGTGGATGTATTTGAAATAAAACCTTTGCACTCAATCCTCTTTGTCACAAGAAGATTGCAACATGTCTTTGACAAATTCTAACGCTGTTGTGGAATTTCCAGCAATAAAAATTTCAGTGTTGCCAATATGACTAAATCATGAAAGAATGGATAACAAAGAAAGAAATGCCACTCTAGATCCATGCAAGTGCTCTGTATCTGAGAACTTCATGCCATTATATATATATAGTTATAGAAATTAGTAAGAGCCATGCCTTTTGGTTTCTCTTGAGCATAAAAATATTTGAATGCAAAAATTATTTTGTGTCTAAATTAATCTCCATCTCTTTTGCTAGTCAATTTTCACTCCCTGATAACAGAGAGCTCCTGCAATAAATGTCTTGAACAAGCATCCTCTTGGCTTTGCCTAACTTGAAATTATTTCTGGAGGAGTGTTAATACATTAATTTAACATGCAGTTTCACTCCTAGAAAACATTCCTTTTTTCATATTTTAAACTTGGATCAAATATTAAAAGGGTGAACACTTGCATCCCACTCAATTTCAATGCAAGCATCACAATTTAAAACACTTTTAGTGAAGCTTCAATTTTGACTGCATTGTAGAAGAAAAATATAGAAGTATATAGAAATAATAGCATAGAATTAATTTTTTCTTGTTTTCAAAGGGGAAAAAAAAGGGGCTGTGCAATTACTTTGGGTTGTGGTTCTTTATTAAAAGTCTACATTGTTTGCCAACTCTAATAATTTATTGACAGTCTCTTATCTGTGATGACACAAAGTACTTATCTAGAAGAAACATGGGACTAATGAGAACTGACATTTGTGCATACAGTGGATCTAGAATTTCACAAAGTCAAGAAGATGAGAAACTCAATCTACTTCACTGAATTGATCATGTTGAAGGGAAAAGTCTGCAAGCCACATAAGTACATGCCTAGTTCTAATAGTCCTGTCAATATCACTTTCTCCTTGAATGTGTATAATCCTAATAGTTATTCCATAACAAAAATACGAAGCCATCTAACATTTTATTACATATCCATAGGTATTTGAGCTCTGTAATTCTGAAAGTCCCCTTTCTCCTACGTGGCATTCCCTTAGTGTTTGCTAGGTTCAGCAGAGGAAAAGCCTCATTATATGCTCTGTTCCTATTCAGTCAATTAGTATACACTCAGGAGTTTTTCTTCTGTGGCAGATCTACCCATAATTGAATTTATGTCAGATAAGATGCTGTACTTATACATCCTCTGGGAACAGAAATGAAGACATCAGCCACAAGGCACACAAAGATTTCTCTTCCCTATAATCTCAGTGAAACACCTGCTATTTGTTTTAGAGTATGGTGCACATGCTTAAACAACCAGGGACTGCTTGACCTGACTTCTATTCAGTCATTGCTCCAGCTGATAATATATGAAGCCAGGCCACCCCATTTCATGAAGATGATAGATGACAATGTTTCTTTAACTCATCATTAACACTGATGTCAGAATGACCTATGTACCATTTCAGCAATTACAAATGTCAGAACATTTACCTTTACAGTGGGTTTGGGGCACTGTTAATCAATTTAGACAACCACTGACTCAAAACCTTAATTGGTATATTCCTACCAGTTTTTCATGTCAGGAGGACTGATTTCTTTAAAAAATTACAAGCAATTTTAAATTTCTAAACTAAGAAATACAGGGAACAATTTTTTTAATAACATTGTGTCATTTCCTTTTCTGGTTGCAAACTTCATTCTGAGTATATCCAAATGGAAAAAAAGATGCTACCATTAGTAAATTAAATGAAGGAAATCCAGCACCTAATTGAGACATGTTCCATTCATAAGCCCTCCATCTCTAACCCACACAGACTGAATTCAAGTGAACAAGTTAACACTGATTCATACACACGTTTCTCAGAGAAGGACAATATTTCCTTGTGGCAAAAGAATCACCACTTCTTTCTCAGTTGTTTCTTTGCAGCCTCTTCACAAAACTCCTGCAGTGCAAAAGGGCAACAAACAAGGTTAAAATCTGGTCCTTGGTACATAATGTGGTGTACAAACAAAGTGAAAAAAACCCTAGAATAAAATCAACTCAGATAATTAAATTGCAAAAGAGCTACAGTACCATTACAATAGGGCATTCAGTTAGCACTCAAGGAGGTAAGTGATTAACAGATCCATGTAGTACTGGGTCATTTTTCTTGCATAAAAGTAAAACAATGGAAAATGACAATGTGTCTTTAATACTTACCATACTGAACAGTTACATACTTTCATATTCTGAAGGATTTATTCAATTATGGGAAAAGACTCGTTAAAATAAATAGAGCATTTTAGCTCACCCTGTGAGAAGCTCCTATTATGGAAAAATGTTTGAGTCAGAAAATTTCTCAAGCTTCAAAAATAAACTGTACGGCTAAGGGGGATTCTTCAAAATGCACACTGAAAATGTTTGATTCCTCTTCTGTTTTTACAGATGTAAATTGTATTTCATTTAAATTGGCAAAAGAAAGTGCAGAATTCAGACCACACTGTCTGACCAGGGGTACTCCAGTTTTCAACTTACAATTCTTTATTTTCATCTTTATTTTTTTACTCAACCGAGGTAACATCTACAGTAAGTCTCAGCAGTTAGAATCGTAAAAAATACTCTATACTCTGTGACTGATTACCCCTTGATTAGATGCTCCTCCAGACTGCATTTGTTCACTCTACTTGCTTTTTTCTATTTTCAGGATCCTCAATTGCAATCAAATCTCAGACATAAACAAATAATCACAATCTACTTTAGCTGAAAGGAGAGTTTTATTTACACAGAGGGGAGTCCTACTGTCTTTTTCAAAGCACAGAGAAGGGGGTTTTGCCACATGCATAAAGAAAAGGATCTGAACCTTTAATTTTTCTTTATGACTTAGTGCCACAAAGTCTGCAGAGGAATCAAGTTAGATAGAGTGTAGAGTGTGAAATCCTGTAATATCAACTCCCATCCTAACTTTCTAAATTCTAATTCATGCTTGCTTCCAAGGAAACCTTCCCAGGCCCAGGTGTCACCTGCTTGTAACATTACTCAAGGGTGGTCTCAGGCTGATCTGAGTCTAATCTGAGAAAATATAAGACACTTTATTTTGTCCAATATTACTGCCCAAAGCAAACACTTTATAACTATCATGAAAATCATCTTCTTAAAGAAATTGGCTTTTAATTTTTAGGACATTTCAAACTGCTGTAGATTATCGTCATGGTTTAACCCCAGACAGCAACAAAATACCATTGCAGCTGCTTGCTCACTTCCCTTGCATCCTGCCCCCATAGCAGGGAGGAGAATTGAAAGGGAAAGGTAAACCTTACAAGTTGTCATAATAACATTTTAATAATTGAAACAAAACATAATAATTTCAATAATAATGACAAGGAGAGGGAGAGAGAACAACAGGAAAAAAAAAAGAAAAAACAACAACAGCAAAATCAAGGGATGCAAAATAAAATTGTTGACCACCTGCTGATGGAGATCCAGACCATCCCACAATCAGCCCCTCTGATGTGTAATTTTCGCAGTTTATATGCTGGGCATGAAATTTTGTGCCATGGAATACTCCTTTGGGCTGCTTGAGTCAGCTTCTTGGCCATGCTCCTGCA
This sequence comes from Tychaedon coryphoeus, assembly GCA_013398595.1. NCBI lineage: Eukaryota > Metazoa > Chordata > Aves > Passeriformes > Muscicapidae > Tychaedon > Tychaedon coryphoeus. The sequence goes on along the minus strand of WBND01000224.1, from coordinate 1,124,110 downwards.
CAGCTTTTTATGCAGCCCCTTACTAGCAATGCATGAGACACTGAAAAATCCTTGACTTAGAGTAAGCACTGCTTAGCCACACTAAAACAGCAGTGTGTTATCAACATTTTTCTAACACTAAATCCAAACACCACTCTACTACCAACTACTAGAAAGAATATTTACTTTGTTCACAGACAAAAATGAGACAATTAATACTAGCCCAAAATAAAAATAAAGGTGCTGCAATTCTCTCCCTCTGGCTACAGTATAATTTTAATACCCCTTCTTATGTGTAAAATAAAGTATGTTCTAGGATATGAGAATTTTACTTAATTAACACAGTTTATTTTTCATATATTCTTCAATAACCGTCAAAAAGCTGAGACTAATATTTTGCTTTGGGATTAATCATCACCAAACACAAACCTATCAGAACATAAATAACTTGTTGAAAATTAGCAAGGTTTATAGATTTAACACAGAATTACTAGTAGGCCATCTTTAATGGCCACATGTCATTATAAATGCATTCAAATTTCTATGCCAAGTCCATGATTGATCCATTTTACAAATGTATTAAATTCATTAAAATGGCTTGCTTGGGAGATTGACAGAAATTAGATAACAGATCAATGAGTTAAGAATTAACTTGTTGATTGAATGTACTCAAATAAATATGGAATTGCCATGTTCATAAAATCCATTAACTTCAGTACACAGCCTAGTTAATCATGGAGCACTTCCAATATTGTTCATTCTCTGGCCCCGGTCCAGAGAAAGAAATAAGATGGAACGTCTCTTCTTTCATGTACAGATTTTCAGACCGTGCCCATATTCTGAAGGAAATCAGATATTTCAGAAGCAAATATAACATAGTCTACAAACAATCTTGTTAAAAATTATCTTTAAAGAAATTATGGTACTTACCTGCAGAGAATGTTACCTTTCCCAGGCTGCCAATTATCCTTTCTTGGTCAAACATGCAGTAAAAGCTGGATTTTGGCCAAGATGCTGTTCCATTTACAGCATATGCTGAAATAAAACATCACACTCTTTCCATACCAGCAAAAAGGTGTAGCAATAGAAGCTTACTTGATTAAAAAACCTCTGATCATGATTCCTTCAAGGAATAAGGAATATGCAGTGGAAAGTGCATGACTGCAGATACGGAACATAGTATTTCTATCTTTGATGAATAAATTAATCAGAATCCTAGAGCTGTGGAGGCAGACCACAACCAGCTTGGTCCCCAAGGGAGCAGGGTCAGCTGAGAGAATTGGCTACCAAGTATGGGGGAACACTGAAGGCAAACATGGAAAGAAGAAAGAGCAAGCAGGAGCAAAACATGAACTGAAAGACACTTTGAATTCAAAGGGCATGAAATGAAATGCGTTATAGTGAGAAAAAGAAGTATATTTTGGCAGATTGTATCTGGATGCATTTTGCTATGTATTATGTCAGTAAAGCATAACTGGAATCACCAGCTTTTTGTTTAATATTTGCTTCTGAAAAGTTAACCCATGCAATCCAAAATTTAGAAACAAGTGGTTCATAGATTTCAGGGGTATTCATAGTCACAGGTGTCAGTATTAGGGTCATGGGTTGCCAGTTTCTGAGCAAGGATACATCTTCTGTCCCTGAAAACAGGAAGGCAAAGATGCAGAGAAACAATTTGAGAGCAATCACAGCAGCGTCTGAGGTATCTAGCAAGGGAGGACTTTGCTAGTGTTCTCACAGGGTCCTAATATCCCCAGACTCCTTAACACATTGTTCTTGGGAAAAGAAACAAAAGACTGATATTATAGTAAGAACACAGGGTGGCCACAGAGACTAACACAGTGGATGCCATTTTAAAAGTCATTAAATAAATTTTACAGAAATCAATTCTTATTGAAATTACATTTATCTAGCCTCATGTTCACTCTCTCCTCAGCAATAATCCTATTTCCTGCTATTCTCAGTGACCCCTCGGATAATAACGCTTGCTTTGCTTGCTCCATACATTTCTTGGCAGTAATGAGTTTCCCTGTATAGGCGCACTTTTAAACCCAGAGTTAATAAGGCAGTCACTAGCTTATAAGAAACAATCATATTTGCTCCTGTCACTTGATGTTGCATTGTGACATATTTCAAGAGACAAATTTCTTTTCCAGGGAATAGGTAGAATTTCAGTCTATTCGAAAGTTCTGATTCATATATATCACCTAGGTTGCCCAGTTTTGGGTCATCAAGGGCCATAGGGAAGGGGTCAGCTGGAATTTATTTATTTCTCCAGATCCCGAAGGCTATCTTTTGAAGACTCTGCTTTTTGAGTTAGCAGATAGAAAGCTGTGTTGAAAGAAAGGGAGTAAACATGAGTCAATATTTTATGGGGCAGGATATACAGTCTCTGTGTATTTCTGGATTTGGGGTGTGAGACAAACTTTTACGCTATAGGTCATCTGTATGTTAAGGACAACAGCACAATAATATTTGATGTCAACAATTTTTGTGTTAAAAGAGGTCTCCTGCCCTCTGAATCTTAAAACTCACAGATATTCTTTACTGGACTACCATTGTGTTAATTAATTTTAAACATGTTGGTTTTTTTCTTTCTTGAGTTCCTTTAATAATTATAATTCACAGCTCCCCACCTTAGGCTGGCAACCTTATAAAATAGCCTCAGAAAAAGCTGTCAAAAATGCAAACAGTTCTTTTCCTTAGAATGACATGAGAAATCATAAGAAAGAACCAAGGACTTTCATTAAAAGAAGGTAATCCCTTTTTCTATGAGCTAATTTCTACTAAAGCATATGAAACACAGTTGCAACACCATTGGTAAATTATTTTTTCTAATGTGCTAGCTCTGTTCGTCTGGACACTGGATCAGCCATACAGAAACAGTTTTCACAGTCCCCAGTATCTGTTCGGCAAGGAAAAAAAAGATAAAAAGTGTTCCTTGTTCCATATGACTGGATCATAGATCAGGGCAATGCTTGCTCAGAAAGAGCAAGGATTTTTCTTTCACTTTTCCTTTTCTTTCCCTTTTGTCTTACGTGGAACAATTAAAAATTCGGTCCTTATTCATAGCTATAAAGCACTACATACATACTTATGAACAAGAAAATATTATTCTTATCTTTACTGACTTAAACAGTATGCCTAATAGCAAGTATAATTCTAGTAGTTAAATTGCTATTTATTTTAAAATTATTTGCATATTTCAATATATAGGAAAATGCTTAGACTTCCTCATCTTGAATTTTGCAAGTTGTCTTGACCCTTTAATGGAAATTTGAAGCAGCTAGACAGAAAATATAATATTTTATCTAAAAAAACATGATGTTTCTCTGGCGCATTTAAAGGGCAAAATTTTTTTTTTTAGTAACAAGAGTGTGCTTGTACTCATATATAAACTGTGTAGCAAAATACAGTATTTTCCTGTATTTCAAGATTTTATTATAAAATTATTAATTTTTATTATAATTACCATTTACTCTTAATTTTCCTCTGAAAGATACAATAGAAAACTCAAATGGCATGTCTGCTGTAGGAATGTTGAAGTGTTACAACAGCAAAATTCCATCTCAGAAGAATTGGATCTGTCCATAAAATAAAAATTAAAAAAGCACCTGAGTGTAAAGTCCTGAGAACAAAATTAACAGATACTTCAGAGTTTTTGGCATGTGAGTTGTATCTGTTCATGTGATAACAGCCACCAAGGAAATATAAGTCCTAACTTAAATCCAAAATTACAAAATAACCCTACTACTTTTGTCCCTGTGTAATATGTCCTCTTCTCTGACTCTGGTAAGGGAGCAGAGGTTTAAAGGTCTACCTTTAAGTTCACACTCTTGTAAATCATCTTGCAGTATTAGGGCTGATTTTCTGATAAAAGTTTTTTTCTGTTCTGTAGCAAACAACATTTGTATTACATTGTCAATCAAAATAATGATCAGTGACAAATGAAGAGATTATTACTGAGTAGAAAGGAAGAGAATTTTTATTTTTACACTGAAATTTTAGGTGCTTAGTATTTTTGGCAAGAGTGCTTTTTCTTTCTATAGCAGTATCATATTCATATCATTTACAACATTCCATAAATGCCATTGCAGGGATCTTTACACCTATTTAACTGAAGGGTGGGATTTACAAAATTGTCATGGAAACAAAAAAAATCAAGTATTCTTGGTAAGAATGCAGAGAATATCCTGTTCCATGTGGATCGTAAGGGATCATATCCCAGCCTTCATTACTACAGCCTAAAAAAAATTTGTATACTACCCAAAACACCCACCCAAAATCAACAGAATTCAAGCCTAAATAATCATACCTTTCTTTATTATATAACATTTGGTCAGAATTAAACTTTTTTTCTCACAGCATAGCAGAACACAAGCTATATTGATAACTCATTATAAACACAGTGAACCACTGATTTTTACTTCGGTTTTATATAAATAAATTGCTTCTATGTCTTGACATAGCTTCTAGGCTTGGCAATCAAGCCTTCAGCTTAGAAGGACACTTTTGATACACAAACAGTCATCAATCATTAGTAAAAAGAGCATAAAGGGTACTGGAATAAATGATGAAAAAACATTAGCATGAGCCAAGCTCTGACCTTCTTCTTTGGTTTTCACTGAGCCTTCGTTTAGGTAGACCTCTTTTGAAGACTGGAATTTAGAAATGAATCATTACCTACAGCTCAGTGTTTGGTTTAGCCTCTGCTGTTTGCTGGACAGTAAGACCACCACTGCTTCCTTCCTCACATTGGAGAATGGTTGGTAGGACTTGCAAGGGCAGGATTTGCAAGATTATGTGTCCTTTCCACATGAAAGGAGGGTTTCCTCAAACACTGTGGTTTTGGTTGGCCTGTCAATGCTGCAGGAAGGCTGAAAACCTTTGCCCAAGCAGTCTGTCAGTGCCCCAGTGTAGGGGCCCCAGGAACAGCGTGCTGTACTCGAGAGCAGCTTGACCAACTTGTTCAGGGACACGCACCAACAGCGTATTGGAGTGAAACTTTTATTGCCATTTAGAAAGGGACACCCCCTCCTGCATCTCCCCACCCTTAGTCAGGTATGCTCTCCACTGCCAGCAAGAGATGGTGCCCTCGAAGGACTCACACTAAACACTTCAAAAAATCACAGATTTTATTAATAAACACACTGATGGAAGAAAATTGTGATAGGTTAAGGTATAAAGATTGACAGTAATAGTGATGGACTGCGAAGACAAATTTAAAGCAATATACAGACAAACTATAATTGTTACCGAAATCTAGATCAAGGTAATAATTTAGCACCCATAGAATATGGCTCTTACCCAACAGGTGTCCCCATGTGGAAGAAGGCAAGTTTAACCAATCAAGTGATCCCCGAAGTTATAATGGAGTTTCCCTAACTTCTCCCTATCCCTGACTCACTTTTACATTACGTCTTTACATTTAGGTGGAGCTTTAGTGGCCCTGGTCATACATACTTTTATTATTGATTGGTACAAAATTCTCTTCCTTCACTCTCAAAACTATAGTCAGTAAAATACGGGGTGCCTGCCTAGTGGGGTGATCATACCTGGGAGGGGTAACTTTGGCATGGAGGAGTGTGTTGGTATTGCAATCAGATTATAATGGACCAAGTGCACCCAGAGAGAGCGATTTCACCCCAGCTGCTGGTTCAGCAGCAAGACATCATTTCCCCTCTGCCATGGGTGGCAGCTGCTGTGCAGTTTATTGGCTGCATGGCACCATTGGGTTCCCATCCCTGCAAGGATTTCCACAGAGCCTGGCCAAGGAGTCACTGCTTTGCTCCACCCTCCATTTCATCCCTCTTAACATGTGCTTAAGGTTGCAGGCTCTGTGTGTGGTGAATGGAATGGAATGGATTTCCTGCATGCCAGTTGCATTCCATCCTGGAAGTAGCAACTGCATTTAACCCTATAATTTCCAGGTTGTTATAACTTCTGTTGGAATGTGAATATAACTTCCAAGATTTCTAATCTTACTCCTGATCACATTCCCACAGTTCCAATTTCTCTTTGTTCAGATTTTCCATATTTAATAAATAGTTCCTCAAAAATGTTGCATATTTAGAGAGTGCCATCTCCTTTTCACTATGTCTCATCCCCACCACTTATGTTGGAAACTACAACGGTTCATAAGTCACCTTCAGCTTCCCTGCAACCTCAATTCTGCAAAAGAGGAGGGTCAGGTACAGTAATTCCCACTGCTTATATGGCAGGGTTTGGTCCTATTGGTCTGCTGCCAGAACCACAAATGATATATGCTAACAACAGCAAATCCAAAAGTTAATAAGATGTTTCACTCATCAAGGATGTGACATAGGATCATTTCTGGCATGCATAGTGTCGTTAGTATGGGCATTCAAGGCATCAGTGGGACAGACTTCTGGAAAAAAACACACCCCAATGATATAGGCAGGAACTGTCGAAAGAAATAATGAATCCTTTTCCAAATCAGTAGAGATGAGCCTTCAAGAATACTCTAGTTAATCCGTCCAAGTGAAATGCAAGATATTTATATGGAAATATCTGCTGAGTGCCGGCTGCTGAGAGCAGACTGATGTCTGCAAATATCCCTGACTTGGAGGTGATACCTAAATGCAGGCTTTCTTCAGCTCATATTGTTGGCTATTCTCAGGCCATTTCTTTTTGCCACCTGCATAAATAATTTCGGGAGTATTGCAATATGGATTTGATTCCAACATCCTGTGTTCAAAGCTCTGAGGTACAGATTCACCCCTTTTGGCCTAAACATTAATTACTTGTGCAGCTCTAAAAAAAGCACAAATAGAAAAGTAGAGAGAACTTTACAAAAATATGTGGTACTTTGGTGATTTATCAATGAAGGCTGTAGAAAATAGCAGCAGAGAGGGAATAACATGGTTTCAAATCAGAACAGGCAAAACAAGAGATCTATTTTATTGATAATTTTGATGGGTTTTAGATACTGTTTCTCTCTCTCATCTTCGCCAAAACACTGTAGTTGGTTGCTTCTTCTCTTTTTATCTTGTTCTATCTAGTTCATTTCCTTCACTGAATATCTTGTTCTTTTGAATTTCTGTCTTGCATACTTAACAACCCCTCCATACAGTGAGGCAAAGGAGAGGACCTCAGTTAGGACAGCAGCTCCTACTAAACAAAGAAATTTGAAATAATAATAGTTTATTATTCTATGATAAATAACAATCATTTATCTATAATAATAGTTTATTAATTCAAGCTCTCTACATTCAAGCATCTCTCTGACAATGGTGTATAAGCCATAAATTGACATGAAACACTTGCATCTTTGGCTGCTTCTGACTTCAGTGAGGGATGCAGGTGCTCAGTGCTGTGCCAAATGAGCCACAGAATTCCTATTTTTTTCAGAAACTGCCCTCCATTTCTTTAGTCACCTTTAAGGGATTTGGGAAGCAATATGCATTTTTAAGGCCAAAGATGGAACAAAGTTAATATACAGTAGTTTTTGCACAAAAATTGATGAAAATAAGTTTATTGTAACTTCACTATAGCTTTTTTTAATAAGAAAAGCTACCACCACATATTTTTATACTAGAAATACATCCAATAAAAAAAAATCAGCTACAAGTCCAACCTACACTGTATCATTACTTTTTCTTTATTTTTTCTGTTATTCCTCTCACTATTCAACAGGTCAATTACAGACTTCACCTCATAGAACCAGCTACAAGATTGTTCAAATCTATAAAGCACCACTTGGCTCCATTTCTGTCAAAACTGCTAAGTCAAATTTGCCCAAGATCCAAAAGAAATTATAAATAACAAATGTATTGATCAGTTCATAGTCATTTTAGATGAAAGGAACCTCCACTGTCTGCAGATTTATAACTCCCTAGTAATGATATGTTTGAACCGCATGAGAGACAGCCAATGTTTTTTTATGGAGTCGTTATTCTAAGCTACTGTACTTTAAAGTGGTATGCAGAATGGAATGAAATGGTTTAATTTTATTTGTCTAACTTAAAATTTTCCATTTATTTATGCAGTTGAGGGATTGAAATCATGGATTTCCTAGCACATGCCATGAAGCAAAGCCACTGGCACAGCCAGCGTCTTCCCTTTTTAGCTGAAAAAGCATATATAACACATCCGTTATATTGCAAAGTGTATTTTCAGCTAAAGTATTTCAGCAAAATCTCATGTCAAGTTCAGTATCTTTACATATTCCTGTACATTTTGCATACCACTTTTGGGAATACTCAGATGTTATTCTTAAAGTTATGACACGTATTTTGAAATGCATGCATAAGAAGAGGTGATCAGAAAGCTTCCATTCATCTGCTTTTTGTGCAGAAGAGAAGTAGCTGCCTGAAGAATGCGAGCAGCCTCTAGAAAGTATATCTTCTCTTCTGCTGAGAGGGCACAGTTAAAGTCTCACAAACCCCTGCCAAGTCTCTATAGGAGGATGGGGAACATGAATCCTGTTGTATCAGCAGTTTCATCTCCCATCCACGCACTGTCAATAGCACTTGGGGCAAGATATCTAAATCAGGTCCCAGTGCTTTATGAGGTTAATCTAAGTATAAATGCTTGTATGATGAACTGATGCTCAAAGAATCTGTTCTGTGCCAGCAGAAATAGTGCCTGAAAATGGAGGATGGACAGGGGTTATGTTTTTGCAGGAATGGATTTCAAAACACCCCTTGTAAGAGCAATAAACCCCTTCATACCTGATCACCATGGGAGTTTTAGAGATGTATGACCATTTGGAGCTAACCAGTTAAAATCTTTAACCCAGGTAACTGAGGTTTCAGCACACAGACCTGAATATATTCTCCTTTGTTTGATTTTGGGATGTCAGACTTGATGTGTATTAAATCTAATACATATTGAATTTAACACAGTATGTTTTAGGTCTAAGTCTTTTTGGAAATCACAGGCTTCCAAAGGAAGACTTTTCATCTGATTTCAAAGAGACAAAATGTTGTTTTAATCTCACACTTCATCTGAAAACTTAACAGCTGAAACTCTATGACAAACTAAACAATGATTTAAATAAAGCATATAATTTTAATTGTTTCTGATATGGGTAACATCAACAGCGGTTTCACTGAGAAGAAATGAAGACGAAGGAGAGGAAGAGAGAGATAGCATTCAGGGGGGAACTGTTTTGGTGCAACCATCCCTTCTATTCTTTTTGTGTTTCCCTGCTTGATATCTCCAGAAACTATTTCTGACAGGACAGAGTGGTGGACAATTTCTTAGAGTTCACTAAACTCTGATTCTACTTTGGTTGCTGTGGAGGATATTAATTTGAAGAGCTTTGGTTTAGCACTACACACTGCAAACTAAGTAATGTATATTTTGAAATTTTCAATAGTTCTTATATATTTGCTTATTGATATATTCCATTTGCCTCAAGATTATTTCTTTTCTGTCCACATTTAGTGAACAGAAGAAGAAATTAACTTGGAAAGAAAAGTAAACCTTTAATAGTTCCAGGATAAGTGATATTTGGTTTTCATTTACTTTTTTTTAAGTATTCTACTCAACATCTATTCTATGAACATATAATGAAAGATAGAAAGCAGAAATAGAGAGAGAAGACCTACAAAAAAAAAAAATTACCAAAGGAAGAAAATAAAACAGCAACCAGTGAAAACAGAAATACACTTTCTTATTAATTTCTCTTTCTTGTTTACCCTTCCTTTTTCTTCTTTCATTCTGCTTTCGTTTATGTATTCCAGACGTCCCTGACTGATGCTTTTTAGATAACAAGATCATGCCCATCCTCTCTCTTGCACATTAGCTCTAGTAAAACAATCATCTGCAAAACTGAGTAATATTCAACAGGGCTTTTAAAGAACAAATAACTTCTTCACATGGAAGCATCATGAACTAGGTTTTCACATCTAGAGCTTAATTTACTCTAAGTTTACATCTGTGAAATTCCTGAAATGGTAAGAGCATGAAGTTTTTCCCACTGATGCCAGGATTTCCTTGTAGCACCTCACTATTTGCAGGTCCTGAGACAGTTCCACCATCAAGTCTGCCAGACAGGCTTGAAAATCTGAATGTGATACATATCTTGCCACCAGAAGTCAAGATTATACTTTAATCACAGCTGCTAAACTTCTTCACTTTCCCCATTCTTCCCTCTTCCATGATATATTTCTTCACTATGTCTCTTTAAACATCTGATTATCATTTATAGGATTCTGGCACTACAAAGGATTATTCCACCACAACTGAACAGCACTGGCATAGTTAGAAGGGAAAATAAGTTACTGCAGTTGTGTATTATTATGTGTAAGCTGAAATGATGACACTGCTTCTCCTCTGGCTTTGCAACCTTGTAGGTAAAACTGGTAGAAAAATTGACATGTTTACTCTGGAAAAGTGGCAGTACAAGTCAAGAAGCTAGTTCAAAAGGTTGTTTATTGCAAAGGGCATATGTGTTAGAATAGTTCCAAGGTGAAATGTTATCAGCAGCTCCAGTGATTAATGGTCCAAATTCCAGACATATCAACATATGGTGAGTTCTAATAATGCAGTAAAGGCTTCACAATTGTCCACTGATAGCCTTTGAATTTTAGAAATATCCCTGTCTCCACAGCCCAGTCATCCAAGCAATGACCACAGCTTGTTTTCTTGTGAGTTTGGACTGAAATGGGACAGGATTAAGACAGAGGTTATTGGCAAGTGTAGACAGTAAAAATACCAAAGCACTGGGAGGTTTTGTTGGTAGTTTACTTTTCTGCCTTTTGACTTATAAAATATCTCAGAAATATTCCAGTATTTCCAACTTGGATGCATTTGCTGAAATATTTGTGAGATTTATGAATTGAGCTTCTGGCCTTAACATTCATTTTTCAAAACAAAATCAAGTGGTGTTTCACAAAAAGTAAGTGCAATAGTGAAAAGGACCATCTTGCAAGGATTCCTTCTGCAGTGGCTTTCCCTCCTTTTCTCCTCCTTTCTAGCCCAAGCCCAGCTCTGCTCTGAAAAGGGAAACCAAGAAGAATATGAAAATGACAGTCAGATGTGGATAAACAAAAGACTCTCTTTTCTGCCTTTCATAAACATTTATCACATCCTATTAATATCTCCTCTTCTGAAGAAAATGGAAAAAAATCTGCCTTTTCCATGGCTCCTTCTCGGGCACTGGAGTTCTATCTTCTCATGGAGACCATCATCATCATTCATGCTAGTTGACAGAGGAATCAGCTGATCAGACAAACCAGCTCATAAATAATTTTTTCTATCTTCCTTCAACCTTACAGAGCTAGGTAGCAAAGAGCCTGGATCTCCACAAGCTTCTAGAAGAATCAAAGTGGTCAGAAGGAAATTACCTAGCTGTCTCGACCAACAGCAGATTTCCTCTTGAGCAGCAAAGCATGAGATAAGAGTAAACTTGAATGAAAGAGGTTTCCCTGTAGATACATCTGCTTTGTTTACAGGCTTGGATTTTAATGCAAATTTTTGGCTTAGATTTAAGCCTATAACACCTGTAACCCAGTAAACACATTATTGTCATTGCTGAGAACAGGCCACAGGCTCTGTAAGGGTTATACAAGGCCTCAGGGCTAGATCCTGTCTTAACTTTGCAATTTAAATGTGACAAATTGGTGCATAATGCAGCCAACCTGCATGCAATTTTACATGGCAATTGTGTGAGGCCTTTCTAAAAATACTTTTTGGAGGTACCAGGCTACAGCCATTGCAGACTGACAGAACATGTTCCTACTGTACTATCAAGAATAAAGTACTTAAAGTACCTCATCTCTGAGCAACCTAGGATGTCAAAATTTAATGCAACAAAACAGTGGAGAATGTAGGAAATAGAGACTCTGGTTTAGCCTGAAGACCAAGGGCCAGCTTCATTACGTTATTACAAAACTGTCTAATATTATCTGTCTACTACCATATTCTCATAAATCCAGATAGAGTCCTGACCCAACTTCAGAATGCATAATAATTATAAATACTTTTATCAATAATTATAAAATCTCTCTAATAATTATAAAATTTCTATAGGAAGACCTGGTAGCTTTCAAGATGAGGAGGGTAGAGTAGATCTGGAGATGATGACCAGAGCTGGCCACAGCCCAGACAGTCAGATAGGTCTGAAGCAGTGATGGAGGTCCAGGTGAAGTCAGGGAGTCAGTCCAAAAAGGATGGAGGTGTCAGGCCAGAGAGATTAAGGGCACAAGCAGAGCTGCAATGTTGGTCATGTAGGAATCAAGGATGAAAATCATCCATCTGCTCCCACTTCTTTTCACTAGCTCTGAGGTTTTCTTGTGGTCAGATCCAAAGTTCTGTGGTAGGAAAACTGGTCTTGAGCATCAGCAGCCAAACCCTTATGAGGGGGTTACACTTGGCTACTTGTGGGAACCCCACAGAGATCATCCTTCGAGGTCTGCAATGATTGCAAACAAAACTTTCTCTGTTTTCCCATGCTTTTCTCACTTCTTCCACTACTGAGACGCGCCATCTACAGAGTAATAAAAGAATCACTGCAGAAAATGTGTCATTAACTAGCACAATCCACCTGCCTATACCAATGGATATGGAAGCATTGATTTCAATGAACACCTTTGATAGCAAAAGCTACATAAAACACCCTGGAAAATTTAGTGATACTACAGTATACTGGCAGCATATATTGTCACACAGGCTACAGCAGTAACAACCTCTTGGCATCTTGCTTGTGAATAATAAGTAATTTTTCTTACTCTACAGCTGAACAACTAACAGCTATGAAGTATCCATCAAAAAGCTGCAATGTTGGGCCTAGCTTGATTAACTCCCTAAAAATGAATTTTTATCCCAAGCTCATACAAAGCTCCAGAGTCAGCAAAATTTGGCAAAAACATGTACAGTATATTTCAAATCCTTACTGGCTCCCATAATTGCAGAAATATGCACAGATGATAAATTCAACATGCTAGGTAAGAAAAGCGACATTCTATGTTACAGAACCTGAAAATATCTAGCTTTAGTATTGGTAGAAGTAAATATGAAAGGGAATGATTTCATTTAAATAGGTTTTATCAAACTTGATCTGTTTGAGTACAGATTTGCATGTATGAAAGCAGAGATTAAGAATCAGTGTCTGAACACAAAAACTGAGAGAAAAAAATGGCAGAAGTAATCTCAATTGTGTAAGCATTGTTGATTAAATAAGAAAAAAGTAAAACTATGTAATGAAATAGTCTTTAAGAGCAGTTCTTTTGCTTATTTCAAGGGGTTTGAAAATTACATTAATTACTAAATATTTTAAAGGCTTCCATGCTCAGGAAACACAGGACTTTTGAAAACATCTATTTAGCTGATTTGAAATCAGGATTGTATTTAAAGTCCTCAAGTACTATTGAAAAAAAAAAAAAAAGTTGATTTCACTTTCCCTGAGGTTCCTCATGTTAAATTCATTTAATAATGTCCTTGATAACATACTTTAAAATTATCCACATAAAGCCACAAAATGTCATGACTCTTCAGCAACACAGGACGCTAAATTCATAAATGGTGTTTGTGAAACTCAAATTTTACACTTCTCACAGTGTTGAGAGAAAATCAACATGCCTTTTATCTTCAGCATTTAAAGATGGCTGGGCTACCCATCCCATGTGTAAGCCTAGACAATAACTGCAGTTCATAGTTTAATTCATCAGTCAAATCAGGCCTTTCAAACAATAGAAGATGTCTCTGCCCTTTGTAGGGTGCTAGTCCAAGTCTGTTGCATGAGAAAATGAAGAGCTCTTATATCTGAAAAATGACTGACATCTGGAGTCACTGAATTTTATTATTTTGCCTCTCCTTAGAAGAACTTGGAAAAAATTACATTTAACTCTATCTCTCAGGAATCCTTTAGAATTCAATATTTAGCAAAAGTTACAGAGCAGCATACATTTAAAAAGAGCAAGGGAAAAAGTAAAGAGAAAACACAAAAGGGAAAAGCAATTTAGAAAGCATCTAGGGTACTGTGCTCAGTAGCCTAAAGCAAAATCAAAGACACAAACAGAAAATATCCATCTTCCATTTGTTTGAATGATATCAAGGAAAAATATCATAACTCTCTAATTTAAACCCTGAGGAACAAGACAAACTTTAAAAATCATAAAATTTTTGTAAGGGTTTAGTTTTTTTTTGCTATTTTAACCTATTCCAGATAAAGTGAAAAATAGTCTGTAGTGAACGAAATTAAAGAGATATCACTGGAGAACAGTTGCTTTTTCTGTGCCTTGTTCATCTAATGACCCTTTGATTGAAGTTTTTTTATGTTTCAATATGCATAATAGATTGAAAATGCAGATAAAATAAAAGTTTCCAGTGTCATGTCCTTAGACAAGATTTCACAGCAGACTAAAATGCATAATTTATATAAACAGCAATATCCAGTATTTTTATGCTGTTTTTATAGTACAAGTAATAGGTTGGGGGATTTTGGAACATATTTACAGTCTCAAGGGATTCTTGCTCCAATACTTCTGAATCTTTATGTTTAGGGGTATTTCTATTTTCCAGGAAAGCCCTGAATCTTACTTCATTTTATGTGAGTCTGGATTTTCCTTTTTTATCTCACGGCCTTCCGATGTCGATACTCTCCACAGTTTCCTTCAGCCTTCCCTGTTTTAACATAACTTATCCTTACAGTTATGAATAGCATTATGGTGATGCAAAAAATTTCCCCTTCTGGCAGGATCCAAAAACTCAGCCTCCACTGCAACAATGCACAATTCAGTCTAAATTCTCCTCCCAAACTGGAGTTAACCTATTCTCTCTTTTTCTTTTTTTTTAGCAGATGTAACATTGAGACATCACACCTCCCCTTACTTTTTATGACTGAGGGGGAAAACATTCCACCTGAAAGCCTTGGATACGCAAATCATCAGACTATTTCACTCAGCTTTCTACCCTTGAACTCGGCCTCCTGTTTCCATCCAATTGTCCAGAATTTACAGGCTTTGGGCAGCTCAACCAAATCAGTCCCCAGGCTGCTCTGAAACCAGCCAAGCTCCAGGAATCCCACCTACATATTTAAAGTTTCATACAACAAAGGGAGAAAGGAGGGCAAAGTAGAGCTGACAGGTTAGCAGGGCTTCCCATTATGATTCCTCCAGGGAAGAAAAATAACACTCTAATGATTTAAACAGCCTGATGTGTGTTGTCAAGCCCATAAGTCAGCACCAAAGAATTATACGTAATATACCCTATAGCAGCTAAAAAATGCATTTGCCATAAAGCAATACTGTGTTATTCACCTAATATGCTCCACAAATCCAGCCCAGGCCCTTTAGTAGGTGACCAATTTAAATAAGGTAAAGCTCTGGAGACTGGTTATTACCCTGTATTGTACCTTGCAGAACAGCTCTGTACTAATGCTTTGTAAAAATCTCCTTTGCATATATTCTTTTTTTCTGATCTCAGAAACCTAATTTCCACTAAATCAAGCTATTTTAAAATGAAGTTAATTTTCACCAAAAACAAATCCTTCTAATTTAAGGAGTCTCCACAGTCTTAAACCTGCAATGAATTGGAATAAAATGCTTATCTGAGAGAAAAGTGGCAATCAAAATGGCATTGTTTTAATCACAAACTAAAAGCAGTCCAATACATGCATATTGGATTGAGTTTTCTTAATGTTGTCAGGGAAATTATTAATATGTTGGCAAAGATAACTTCACTGTATCTGCATCCACCTGTTGTTGTTGAGCCCCAGCTGGCAACTAAGCAACATTTGTGTTGAATTAAGATGACTTTAATAATTTAAAAACTCAAAATATTTTAATAATGGGGAAGGGACAGAGAGAGAGAGAGACTGGTGATGCACAGTACAACTGCTCACCACCCACTGACTCAGCCAGTCTTGAGTAGCAACTGGCTCTTGCCAAACAGCTTTTCCAATTTATATGATGAGAATGGTGATCTTTGGTCTGGAATATCCCTTTGTGCAGCTCAGGTCAGCTGTCCTGGCCATGTTCCCTCTCAGTTTCTTGTGTATCTCCCCACTGGGAAAATGTGAGAAAATGAAAAGTCCTTGACTTAAAGTAAGCACCACTTAGCAACAACTAAAGCATCACTGAGTTATCAACACTACTCTTGACTAATTTCAAAGCACAGCACTGTACCAAGTACAGGGAAGTAGAAAAAGTAATATTAGGTACTAGGAAGAAAATTAACTTTATCCCATCTGAAATAAGGACACTATCTGAAGCTAGCACTTCTGTTCTCCCTGATGCACAGGGCACGTTAAGGAGACATAAAATTGATCTTCACCCCTATTTCAAGGAGATTTGACGTAAAGAGATTCCCAAACTTGGGGATGCAGAGATCTGTGTTAGTGGTTCCCAGTAAAGTGCACATCAGCAAGCCATGGCTATCCCTCACTGCTGCTTCCTGCTGGAGGCACCTACCCTGTCAATGTGATATTTGCTTCCTGGGCGTGTTGCCACCCAACACCTGCTCTGGTGCAATCCTCCAACAGTCAGGTGGCTTTCCCTACCAACGGCCTGGGAATCTGCTCAGGATTTGCTGTAAAGGACAGCTGAATTTGGCTCTGATTGGAGCAGGACTACTCTTTATCCTCAAGTGAAGCATCACGTCAAGAGAGGATATGAGCCAAGGTTTAGGTTTGGCCCTAATTTTTCAGCCTTTCTGAAATCAAATCTGAGCTAGCGGGAGACGAAAATCAGTAATAAAGCTTTCCATGTAACCGATTATTATTGCTGTCACTTGGCCAAGCTGAGAAGTTGAGGGTCACTACATTTTAATACAGACTCTCTTAACTTTCAATGTTATTAAGACCTCGTGAGTCACCCAGGGTAGTTATTCCAAGTGAGGGGAAAAGTAAGGTAGATAATGGAGCCTACAGGCATGGAAGAGATTTTATTATTCCTGGGAGACACTAAACATAAATGTCAGACAGGATACCTACTGAAAATTTCTGGAAAGAATGTCTTTACATAGAAGTGAGTAATACTCAAAATAAATTCATTAAACTAACATTTATTTTAATAAAAGAGAAACTGGGGAGATGGAAGATTCTTATCTGATATTTACTTTGGTCTTTATTTTTCTGAAGATTGAACTGAATAAAAAGTAATTATATTTTGCTTTTACTTTTAGAGTCCTGAAACAGTATAAAAGTACTATTCATCTGAACTTAGGTGAGATGAAGTGCAATAACCCTTCTGGTAACTACCACATATCAGAAGCTCCCACTACTACCATGACCTAATTTTTCCAGACTATTTCCCTTCCTTACTTATGAACTACAAGTTCAGTACAGTTTACTTTGTCCTTTCAATATTAGAATAAGATGTCCTTGCCTGGAAAAACCTCAGGTTTCAGAAGCAGAAAGCAAGCCTGCTTTTGAAAGGCAAGAAGCAGTAGCTTAAATACCTATTAGATTCTTCCGTTTCAAAATCAAAAAAAGCTTAATTAATAATGTAGTATTAACACTGCTAAAAGTCAAAGGTCAGAATCACCCTGTTGAGACATAAGTTTCAATTCTTTTGAAGTTGTGGCTGTATTTGCGTATCTAGCAGAAACTAAATTTAAAGACATTATTAGAAACACACTTCCCAGCTCAAGAGGTAATTCATTCAAATAAAGAAAAATTGTTAGGTTTACCAGGAGAAACCTGAGGAAATATGTCATAGTCATGGACGAAGGCCCAAGACACTTCTGTTAGCATTTGGACCGATCTGTTCTAGTCAATGCTTCCTCTAACTCTGTTCTGAAAGCTAATATTTAAAAGTCAACTAGAATTTTTTTTTTCTTGGTCAGAAGTGACTTTAATATGCACAGAATAAATATGACAGGTATTTTTGTGGTTATGGTCACCAATTTGGTTTTCCTTTTAATCAGACATCTAATTTCCTGTCTACTGTTCATCTATCCAGGCACAAAATGAAGTTCCAAGAAAGTCCCACTTCATCACATGTCATTGCAAATCAGGTTTGTGTTCCTAAATTTTATAGGAGAAAATATTAGTCACAGAGGTCCTTGTGACTGATTACTTAACATATTCAAACTTGAGGATTGTACTTGAGCCAGTCTTGAACAACCTGGCAGTTCACTGCACTATTATTTAAAGACATGAACTGTGTCTCCATGAACTGTATCTCTTTACATTTCATGTCCAGTTTAGTTTTTACTTATATAAAAGTAGATAATCTGTCGGGCAGGTTACCAGACTGCTTGTAAAATTTTTCTGCCTTTTTTTTTCCCCTTTTCTCTGAATGGTCTCTGGAGGTTTAACAGAATCATAGAATCATCAAGATGGAAAAGATCACCAAGACAATCTATTCCAACTTCAGTCTGGAACCACCAAAATCACTCCTAAACCAAGTGCCACATCCAGATGCCTCTTGAACACTTCCAGAGACTCTACCACCCCTGGGCAACTTATTCCAATGTCTAACTACTCTTTTGACAAAAAATATTTTTTTTATATCTAAAAAAAGGCTAAGCTTAAATCCATCTCATCTCACCTTTTCACTTGAGACAAGGTAGAAGAGATCAGCTGTCACCTGGTTGCAATATCCTTTGGGGAAATTTCAAAGAGCAAAAATGCTGCTCCTGAGTCTTCTTTTCTCCAGACAAAACAGCTCCAGTTCCTTCAGCTTGATTCTCACAGGATTTGTGCTCCAGACCCTTCCCCAGCCTTGCTGCCGTTCTCTGGACATTCTCCAGCACCTCAATCTCTCTCTTGCAGTCATGGGCCCAGAACCAGACACAGGACTCGAGGTGTGGCCTCACCAGCCAAGTACAGGGGGACAGTCCCTGCCCTGGTCCTGCTGGCCGCACTATTGCTGATCCAGGCCAGGATGCCTTTGGCCTTCTTGGCCACCTGGGCACGCGCTGGCTCATGTTCAGCCAGCTCTCAACCAGCACACTCAGGTCACTTTCCTGAGGAAAATTTTCCAGCCACTGTTCCCCAAGCCTGCAGTATTGCCTGGAGTTGCTGTGACCGAGTGTAGGATCCAGCACTTGGCCTTATCCAAGTTGGCCTGGGCCCATTGATCCAGGCTCTCCTGATCCCTCTGCAGAGCCTTCCCAGCCTCCAACAGCTCCACTTGGTGTCATCTACAAACTTGCTGAGGATGTCCTCAATCCCTGCATAAAAAGCACTGGCAAAGATGCTAAACAGTACCAGCCCCAGTACTGAGCCTTGGGAACACCTCTGGTGACTGGACACCAATGGAATGCAGTTCCATTCACTTCCACTCTCTGTGCCCAGCCATTCAGCCAGTTTTTCACCTGGTGAAGAGTACATCCACCCATACCATAAGCAGGCAGTTTCTCCAGGAGAACGCTGTGAGAGATGGTGTCAAACGGTTTATTGAATTCTAGGTAGATGACATCCTCAGCCTTTCCTTCACCTACTTAGCATGTCACTTGGTCAAGAAAGGAAATAACATTTTCCAAGCAGGACCTGCCTTGCACAAACCCATGCTGGTTGGGCCTGATTCCCTGGTTGTCCTGCATATGCTGTGTGATCACACACAGGGTGATCTGCTCCATGACTTTCCTGGGGCCTGAGAGGAGGCTGACAGGCCTGCGGTTCCCCAGATTATCTTTCTGGTTAACCAGGACTGCTGGGAAGTGATTGAAAGTGGCTTGGCAAGCACTTTCACAGCTCCCTCATTACCCTTCAGTGCATCCCATCTGGGTGCATAGACTTGTAGGTGTCTAATTGGCATAGCAGGTCACTAACCATCTCCTCCTAGATTTTGGGGTCTTCACTCAGCTTCCCATCACTAATTTCCAGCTTTGGGATGTGGGTAGCCTTAGAACAACTGGTTTTGGTATTAAATTTGGTATTTTGCCTATTTCATGTGCATTATTGTTGTTTTAGTAGAAACTAAAATTATTTTCACATACACAATTAGGATTGCTTTTGTTCAGACTTGTGTAGAGCATAGGGAGCATTTTGCTTCATACTGCCAATGCATATTTTTAAAAGAAGCCACCTGCTTAAAAAATAATTTATTTTCTCTAATACTTTTTTCCCTTTTAAAAAAAAGAATATAACTGAACAAAAACCAGTGTGTCTACATCTCTACGTTTTAGAGAGGAGAAAAAAGTGAGCTCTCGTACCTGTTCACAGAGGGACAAAGAAGAAAGAAAGGATGTGCAATTTTATTCACCAGAGTGTGGTTCTCTGGACAGATTTGTGATGGTCCATCATGAGCATTCAGAGGAGTATGAAGCATCATCCACAGAGCTGATGGGCAGAAAGACAACCCCACATTTCTACTCTGCACCTTCATAGGACTTTTGCAATTCCTCAGTTATCTAGATTTGCTGTTCATTCCTTTAACTTCATCATTTATAGATTCCATTTCCAAAATCTAAGTAAATATTTGGTCATGATATTTGTGCAGATAGATTTCTAAACATTCTTCTCCTCCTCACACTCCTTCCTTTGTTCAGGAAGTTGTATAAAATTTCTCTGTTAATATGATTTTATTTTTCACCTACAGATTCACTTCTGTGTCAAGTGGTATTTCAGCAAAGAGGAGACATATTTCCAAAGCTTGACGAGAATTCAAGTTTAGAAAGAAAGAAGTTCTGGGGGTTGTGTCCTATGAGTAGAAGAGATTGAAAAAAATCACTGGCTCTGAGCATAGAGCATTTACCAAAGGACTCCTTGAAACAACCTACTATGTTCCTGATATACACCAAAGCAAAAATTATAAAATTGTTTTTAACCTGATTAGATTAGGAAAAATAATTAAAAGCTTATAGTAGGTGCATGAGAGAGGTATTGACATGTTATAAATCATTGTAGCACTTCATGTCCCCACAATTTAAAACAAGACAGAGAATTTCTTTCCAGTTATGAAAAAAATGCAAGTCCCTGAACCTGTCTGTCTTTCCATCTAAGACCTGGGCTTAGAACACAATGGATGGAATGCAAAAAAAGGAAACTCAAAATACTAGTTACCATTTTATGATTTGTTTACTTTGGAAAGCTGCACCCAACCACAAAAAAAAAAAAGTCTACTTTAGTAGAAACACCAAAAAGAAGGTGTATCCTAGGAATCTGCTGTTTATATGAAAATATGTTTTCTATCAC
>WBND01000224.1:1033701-1098969 GCA_013398595.1 Tychaedon coryphoeus | reverse complement strand
AATGAATTAAGTGTTTGGCAGTTTGATGATGAAAGAGATTTTACGATATTAACGTACTAATCTGGCTCTTTCTAATGTATCCTGCTATCAATTCACCAAAGCAATTAGTGGTAAAAATGGACAGTTCAGGTTTTTTACCAAAACCAAGACATTTTCAGAAAGGTGTAAGAGGAGAGGAAGACTGAAATGGGCAATTTCAGACTGAAATTTTCAAGGTGTTGATCAAACAAATGCAACAAAAGACACTGGAAATTTCAGGGCATCCTTGGATCATTTCAGGAATGTTCAGACATCTTGTCTTCTTATTTTCTACTTTATGCATGTAAATCTGAAATATATAAATGGTTAATCAAAATTAAAATACTAATTATTTTGATCTTTGAATGCTGCATAAATGCTTCTATGCTTCAAAAATTAAATATTCTAATGTTAAAAGAAAATAAAATAATTGTTTTGTTCCTTAGAAAAACTCCTATTTTACTGCTTTTGTTGATTTAAAGCAAACATACAAACAGATACTGAATCTATGCCTAAATTCAGCCTCCAGTTACAGCATTTTGCCTTGGTACCATATAAAAATTGTTCCACTCTAAATGCAAGAGTTATTTTGATTGTCTTTCACGCTTCACTCCCCCTCTCTGAGGCATGCTAATGTTCACGGTTGTCACTTCTAGCCTTGGCTTGCACTATGCAATGAGGAGTGGACTACACTACAGCAGAAACCTGCAAAGGGCAGAAATGTAAATTAGAGCAGCAGGTTTGACTCCCTCTGAAGAGATGGGATGTACAGTCCTTTCCTACACGGTAGTGAGGTGCAGTGTCTTCACAGCTTTTGTTTTATGTGGGGGTTGCATTCATTCTGAGCAATCCTCCTGAATTCATTGTGGCTCTCTGTGTGTCCTGATCACCTCACTCATGCAAGAAGATGTCTAAGACCTTTCTTTTGTCCTGAAGAGGGAGTCCAGGACAGTCTAGCTATCAACTTTGGTCATGTAGGTTTTCTGAATGTATAGTTATTCTGTCCTTGTCTCATTAATCTGTTCAACACACTGACCATCATAACAGCTGCAACCAGTGCCAGCACAAAAGACAAACTCTTTTTATTTTACCAAGGCCAGTAACAGCGGGTGCAGAGTGTCCAAATCCAGCATGCTGCATGTGAATCCAAATGAGAGCCATCTGTAGACATACAGCAGGATGTCTGCTATCCTGTAAGCACTAAAGCCCATATGAGGTTAATTGTTTTTCAGTTCAAAAATACCACTTTTCTCTGTGCATTATTATTTGGTTTGAAGATAAATAAAAAGAAGGAAACAATAGGCTGTGCAGAACAAAACAATTTAGTTGGGAAATAAGCATCAGAAAAATAGAATATATGCCATACTATAAAGGTCATTTACCAACAGGGTATTTGAAAAAATGCAATGAGCATGTCTTTAGTACATATGAGTCTTGAAAGAAACAATAGCATGTAAGAGATCCTGAGGTGGGGGTAGAGCAGAAATCCCTCCCCCTTCATCTCGGGGTGCAGGACTTAGCCAAACCAAATACTCAGAGTGACAATTCCTGTGCCATTATGCCCTGCCAAGCTATGACTTTGGAGTGGTTTACCTCTCTCTCTGTCTGCCTCAGTGTTTGTAAAATGAATCATTTTACAAATTATTCCAAATTCAGACTGATTTTGAACCAAATACCAGACTGATTTTTTGCAACTTGTGGTAGAACAATGGGATATTAGTAATTCTATTGCTTCTTGTGTATACTACCAGTTTGAAGAGCATTCTCTGTACCCTCCCCTAAGCTTTTCCACAAGCAGTGAGAAGGAAAGACTGTAGATGAAGGAAAAAGGTCTCATATTTTTTCTTAGGAAAATTCATTCACTTTCTTCAATTACGTTTTGTAAATTGTTAATTTTCATTTTACCATTAACTTAGCTTACAAAAAATCTTTACATTGCTCTTTCTCTATCATTAGTAATATTCTGACATTTCAAGTTTCTCTGCACTATCCAGGTATGGCTGATCTCATAATATATTAAGAATATAATTAATACATTCAAAATCTTATGGTTGTATCTTGGCAACCTGCAGAAAATTTGGGAGGAAAGAAGAAGCAAAGGCTGCAAGAAAAAAGGGCTTGCAAAAGGCAGTAGAAATTCATGCAAATTTAATGTAAATAAAATAGCTCCCAGTTACCCACAGGCATCAAAGCTGGAAGAGATGAAGTTTTGTCTGGTGATTAAGAAAACTCCTAACCACTCTCCCAGCTGCTATCCTCTCCTAAGATGTTATTTACTGAAGAGCTAGGAAGACAATTAGCCTGAGGAGAATGGAGATGCTCTAATTTGAACTAAATTTCACAGGAAATTTAAAGATAGATAGCAGAAAGAAGAAATAGTTTGGAGAAATCTGCAAGAAGCAATTCTGTCTTACATTTTCATTTCATGTTAGCAGGAGATACAGTATCTATAAAAAATGTCTTTAAACTGGCATTATTCTTCATACAAATATGAATACACACACACATTTATACATATGCATACATAGATATTCTTGTTATGTTTTTACCTCACATCTTGTGTCAAAAATCAAACTTGAGGTATCTAAGTGTGTTTGGCAACAAAAAAAAACCCAACAGCCCTCCCTCTCCAAAAAAAAAAAAAAAAAAAAAAAAAACCAAACAAACAAGCAAAACAAAGTAAAAATCCAAACAAAAAACCAACCAAACAAAACGAAAACCAGAAACTTTCGATTAAACTCAAAAATTCTGGGAGTGTCAGAGCATTGCAGCTCTTAGTACAGACTCAAATGTTGATCTACAACTCTTCAGATTCCACAACATTCTAAAGGGCTATGTAGAAGTATTTCAGGAATAAGTGCAAAAACAAAGACTGCTCCCCAAAGAAGCAATGTCCACACAGGTACCAAATCAAGTCATGGGTTCATTATACAAGACATTATTTTTGTCACCTTAAAAATTTTTATATTAAGTGTATGGTGATTTCTGCAACTTCCCAATCTCACTGAAAATTTCCAATCAAAGGCACTTTTTTCAGTTATTATAAGTTTAACTTGAATAACTTTTCTGACCCCATCGCACGTTTTCTTCCAATAACTATTATTCAAAACAGATTAAAGTGACTTCTCTTTTACCTTTCAGCTGCTTTGAATACTGTGTTACTTCATAGCAACACTTAAGATATCTCTTCCTCCCTCATTTACACACTGGATTAATTTCAAATTAGGCTGCAGGCTATTTTGGGCAAAGGTTACTTCCAGCATGGTATTTGCAGACCATGTACTTCAAACGAGGCTGCTACAATTGGGCATTAGCAGAGTACAGTAGCAAGTGTCATTAACAACAGCAGCTTTAGGTTCAAAGATCAGGTGAGTTGGTGTCTGAAAACAAATGAGACAAGCCCGTTCTGCTGGCTGGTGAATAGTGATCACTTCACACAAAGAGTTCTGTGTTTGCAGCTTCTGCTGAGAGTACCTGATTGATGGGAGTCCTGGCTGGTGCCACTTACCAGAGCATAACCTTGGTGTGTGCATCGCAGCACTGCCTGCTTCTCTGACACCTTCACTGTGCTGAGCTCTAATTTGTTGATTATAAATTGATGGCCACTTTTAGTGCCACTGATTTTCTCCATTTAACATTCTTGATACTCTCTCCACTCTGATGTCTATGCAAACACCAGAGAGGTACAAAGTAACAGATGAGAAGTCACATTAAGAACTTTTGAATACATAGTAGCAGAATAGTAACTTAAATTAAAATGGGATAGTTCCTCTTTTATACATTATTATTTTCATTTTTTTGACTCAGCAATTTTTCAAATTGAAATAAATTCCTATAAGTTCAGCCTGTAATACAATCAGTACAGTAATTTAAAAATGTTAAGGCTAGAATGGCAGCATATTAAAATTTTAAGCCTAACTTATAGTGAACATCAGTGAAGAGCTATATATGTGAAGATTTTAATAACATCATGCAATGTGCAACCACAATAGGAAGAACATGATGACTCATGGCAAATTAACATATTCATTAGTCAGCAAAATTGTCAGTACAAAATTGCTGCAGAAATTCAAATAATGTAATGGGCATATATAATGAGACTTAAACCAGATGGGATAATACAAATAAAATAACATTGGAATTAATGTATAAGTTTTGTAACAATATTGGAAAAGCGAAAACATGCCTTGAAGGTAGAATACTTGATGCACAGTAATCCTGAGAAACTGTAGAGATTTTTATATCTTCTGGTAATAATATAAGCATTTCATTTCCTTCAGAGGGAAAGCTCCTATGTGACTTACATAGAAAACAGTTCCATAGAAGAAAAATAAGAGAAGATGTCATATCACATATTTACTTTTTATGAGGTGTGCATATAGTCCAGTATGTAAAGTGGAGAAGCTTCACACCTTCCAGGAAGATCAGAAGAATTATAGCTTGGCAGACACACAGACAGTGTTTCACCTGCCTAACAGTAGAAAATTCATGCCATTTTTGACCCTAGAATAATTACACAGGACTAGTTTATGTGACATATGACCCACAAGAGACACAGGTCCTTTGAAGATGATATATCAGGCTTTTAAACATCACCAAAGAGTTGTGCTGCATCCAAAGAGATCTCAGCAGACTGGAGAAATGGGCTGAGAGGAATCTCAAGAAGTTCAATAAGAGGAACTGCAAAATCCTGCAGCTGGGGAGAAGCAGCCCCATGTACAAATATAGCTGGAAAGCAGGTTTGCCTAAAAGGATTGGGGGTCTCGGTGGCTGCCAGGTTGAACACGAGTCAGGAATGTGTTCTTGTGGCAAAGACAGCTGTGCTGTCCTCAGCTGCATGAGTAGTGCTCCCAGTAGGTCATGGTAGGGTATCTTTCCCTGCTACTCAGCACCGGTGAGACTGCATCTGGAGTATACCATGTCCAGCTCTGCATCTCTCAGTGCAAGACAGGCACTGGAAGGAGGCAAAAGAAAGGGGCTCAGAAATGATTAAGGAGCAGGAGCATCCATCTTACAAGGAAAGGCTGAGAGACATGGGACTGTTCAGCCTGGAAAAGACGACTCAGAGAGGAATCTCTTTAATGAGAACAATTATCTGAAAGCAGGATGTAAAGAAGACAGAGCCAGGCTGTTTTCCATAGTGCTCAGTGACAAGGCCAGAGGCAGTGTGTGCAAAATGAAACATCAGGAAACACTTCTTTGACTGAGCACTGGCACGGGTTTCCCAGAGCACCTGTCCAGTCTCCCTGCTTGGAGATGTTCAAAAGCTGTCTGGCCATGGTCTTGGACAATAAGCTCTAGGGGACTGGTTAAGCAGGAATTTGGACCAGATCACACCTAGAGTTCCTTCCTAAATTCAAATTTTCTGAAATTCTGTGAAGGGAAAATCAAAAGACCTCTTGAGACTGCAAACATTCAAACCACATCTCTGTATACCACACAAAAAATAGCATCATTCAAGTTCGCAGACTATGAACATCCCAGCATATGAATTTGGGAGTCTGTAACTCTGAAGTCTCTCTCAGCACAGAGGAATGTGTGCAAGCTCAAATTACATCTAAGGAACTATGTGTATTCCTGAAGTTGCTCTGGAGAAACTCATGCCTTGCTACAGGCCCACCTATGATTCAGGCAAACCTCCATAGTACTGCATTTGTCAAACACATATTAGGTAACTGTATAAAACTCTCAGCTGTATGCACAAAATTAAATTTGTAGGATACAACAGATAACACCTCTACTTTAACATGCCTCAAATTGCTTTATGTTTCAGGCTTCTCTCCAGATTAACAGAAATCCAAGACTAGCTCCACAAATATTTCTTTAATTAATGTGGGAAAAGTTCCAATAAAATATACAGTAGGGCTATCATTAATTTTATGTCAGTGGTTTTGTAGACACTACATTAAAGCATTTTATCTTCTCTTTTTCTTTTTGTGATGCAGTTCATTAAACACATTTCTTCTTAGATCCTGTTGTATTCATTCTAATTCACTAAAGCCCTCTGAGAGCAAGAAAAGCCTCCAGGAAATATACACTTGAAACAAACCTGAAACTCTGGAGAATATTAATTTTTTTTTGTATCAATATACTCAGCTCAATTTGCTAAGGTAATATTAAAATTTAAAAATGCAAAAGCAAGGAACTGTGTGGAAATTATTCCCCCTACACACTTTCCTTTTCAAACACGTAAATTATCTCAATGTTGTTATTTGTAGTAAAAAAAAAAAAAAAGCACAAAAAATTGCTACAATACAATGAACACTACCCAGCTACTTACCCTACACATTTTCCTACCACCTTTGCTGTAAAATGCATTAATAATTTTGCAAACCAGTACACGGTTACAGAAGGAAACCATATTTTTATACATATTTTGAGTCAGCCGGTTAATAAAAGAAAAAAGAATTAGAAAGCCTTGTTTTCAAACATGATAGAAGATATCTCACACCAGTCAAGCTCTGAACCTGTTAGACATTTGACAGGTCCCAATATTTATTGAATGGAAGCCAGTGAAACAGGTGATTAAAATTTTGTAAGTTTATGAATCACACAGCCTCATCATGGTTGATTCTTAAATAAAATTTTACACTTTCTTTAAAGAAAACTGAAAAATTTCATAGTCTTGACTACTCGATTTCTATTAAAAATATTTTTAAAGTTTGGATTATGTTTCAGACTTAGAGTAATTTATGAGAGCAAGTTAATTTAGAAAGAAGGGAAAGAGTAGAATAGACCAAATGCTGTACCTTTCCAATGTCAAGAAAGTTGACAATGGCCTGTACTACCATTCACAGTCCACATTTGAAGTTCAATCACAAACAATTTCCTATGCTACTTTTCCTACTAGCAATAAAAGTTTTCTAGGGAGCATTGTATTTGTTGTTCCTTAGTTCATATTTTCAGGCTTCAGATTTTATTTACATATGGAAATGGATAAATAGAAAACAGAATTATCACATTTATTTTAAATCACCTCCCCCTCATTTTTGAAGGATGCAAAATGGAGTACATATTTGTCCACACACCCATAAACTAAGCTTCAAATGAGTTTTTACTGATTATAGATCACCTATGTGCTACGAATTGCATCTGTAACCATAGCTGGTGTCTCACTTTCATTGCAGAACAAGTGGGAAAGAATGAGCCTGAAAAAGCAGTTTCTGTTTTAAGATACAGAGCTGAAATAAATGTAAAGTATAAGGTAACATTAAATTGAAAATATATTGAAGAAACTAGTATTAATTATTTTGAAATGGTATTCAAAAATTTTGTTATTTCTAAAACAAACAAGAAGTTATGGTAAAAAGTTGGCCTGAGCATGTAATTTTTGATGGAAAACTCTAAGTATTTCATCCTTCTCCATCAAGAACTTCTAAGAAGTAAAGACCATGTGGCATAGCGAAATTTGCCTCTTGGACCATTCATCAGGCATCTTATGGATGCCTTATAGTAACTCAACAGGAAGTTTCTCATTCACTCACATATGCTTTGTGATATTTCCAAGTTCTGCCAATTTACTCAGTCTGCTCCTATGGAGCATTTTTCTCTTCTGTTGAACCTCCAAGAGACTTATTTTGCCATAATAGTAATTTTTTCTCTCTCTTTCCTCTTTTTTTTTTTTCTGTTCTTGTGAGCAACAGACATTCTTTTGCACGTCGTTGAAAAAGTATTTTATTACGACATATTATACTCTTGTGTTTCAGAGATAACTTGTGCACCCTTCATGTGCTGATTCCAGATTTGTTACTTATAAATAGTTATTTTACATTTTCATACTCCCTTATTTATATAAACATGTCATGAGTTGTAGCTGTATAGTTAAATATGTGTCAGACTATCTATGGAATGTAAGTAATAGATAAAGAGGACAATGTACCACAAGCTATCAAAATTAATCAAGCAAAATAACTGAAAATTGCTGTTATCTTCTGCCAGTGACACATAATTTTTTTGAGATGAGCTGCAAAGGAAGAATTTAAGTGTAATTTAGCTGGGCGATGTTTACCCACAGCATACTGAACATCTGAAAACTGAAGTGCAGTCGACTTTTTACTACATTTTGCTTTATTTACTGCTGTGCCAGTTTTATGAAAAGTAGGGCAAAAGTGCATGCTAATCAACTATGTGTTTCATATGAGTAAAATCCTGAATATAGCACAAATTTCAAGTAAGGATGTGATCCACAACATGCTTTTGATTAATGACACCTATTTCTAGAGGCTTCAGTGGGCTTTGGATTAAGTTCTCAAAGAAAGCAGGGTTCAAGAAACAGAATGAAGCTGTTAAAGTCATGCAAAAATATATTATGCACCAAATACCTCCAGGTAAAGCCAGCACTACTGTTTTCCCAGCATCTGCATACTTTCTTATGCAGGATAATGTTTTCAAGGTGGATCCAAGTAACATCAGGCATTACACTGACATACATATGTTGGTAATAATGTGGCCAGGCTCCTGTCTACCAAACTTCCAACCCAGAGAAAAGATTACATATTCTTAGAGCAATGATGTGTTTCATTAGGCTGTGGTAAAATATTCCCAAGGGTATAACAGCATGGAAGCTGTACTTGGCCAAACCAGCTCTCAGAAGAAGCAGCAGTGATGACAACTTAATTCAAGCCTTCCAGCTTTGATAATAGCACAGCTGTGAAGTGCTGCTAGGGACATCTTCGATGCTAAAATTGGTCACCAGTGAAGTGACCCATAAGTACACTCTTTGGAAATATTGGTGACATTACAGCTGCTTTCCTTAGACAAGTAAAGTTCATATGCAACTCCTTTCAGATGCATTAAGATAGCTTCAGACCCAGCTAGCAGGCTTGCCAGAGAACAAAAATATTAGCACAGTGTATCTGCCACAGAGATGCTGACCCAGCCTATTTCAAAAGGTTTATCCTTCCTATTTTCACATGACAACAGAGCTGTGTTTTCTGATATTTGTATTTATCAGTAAATAAGAAAAAGACAATGCAGTACCTGAGGAGAAAATCTAAAGGCACTGGAGTTTGGGATTAGGACTGCTACTCACAGAAATATACAGCTGGAGAGGAGATGAATAAGGAGTATTATTTTAGATCAAGTTTTGCTTGAAACTGAGAAGCCCGATCTGAATAAATTTTTATTATTCTTTACAATGATTTTGGTTTTTGAGCCCAAAAGCTTTGACTGTTTCACCCAATCTCTCTGGGCAGCAGATTCAGTACAAGTGGTCATTACCCTTGCCATAGCTCACCAGCTCATTTATGCTGTTTCATGATGCAGAGCTACAGCTTCAATCCGTTAGAGCTAAGACTGATATGTTGGGATTTGTGGCCTTTTTTTTTTTTTTTCTTGTTAGGCCTGTTCATAGGCATGTGGTTTTGTGGAGCTTACAATAAGTTTTGAACTTGTAATTATGCATAATGATCTTGAGTCAAGAGTGTTGTCTCATCTGTGAAACAGGAAATGAATACCTGGCTTAATGACACTTTTGTTTTCCTTCCACTTAATGAAACTACATTTAAAATAAGGCCTTCCTGTGTCTTTAAAGCAGCATAAATCAGCTTTACGACAAAATGGCTATATAATGCTCACTCTTGCCCTCCATGTACTAATACAAGCATATATTTCTGACTGCTTTTTAAACTACTATTTTTTGTTCATCAAGAAAATTTGAATTCAAAACATTTCCCCAAATCTTTTCAGTTATGTGTCTTTATAAAAACTTATACCAACAGAAAGGAGGGAATAGTGACAAGTAGGAAATTCTGGTCTGAGCATAATACCAGAAATATTTCTCAGCCTAAAGTCTCAGTAACTACACTCTGAAGTATGCAGCCTTTCCTTGGATGCTCTACAAATGTGGTGAAAAAAATAGGAGTCGACAGAGCATGTGGTTTTGTCCAAAATTGGATTTCAATACCAACTTTCACATGCACATTGTATGAGAAGGCAGCACTTTGAGGGTTGTAGCTACTTGTTACAGATTTTCAGCTGTGGATTTCAATTTCCACCCAGGTTACAGACTGCACATGGATGAAAGTAAATTAAGGGATTTCATAGAGTTCAAGGGAGAACCCAGGTGTCCATATAGACTTAGCCTTATTTTAGGTCTGTTCCTCTTGGATGAGTGGTTAGATCAAGTCTTAAACAGTTTTGGTCAGAAAGTAACTCTATTCTTACAACCAGATGTGAATCAAAACATCTAAGTTAAATAGGGCATTCAGTACTATGGAAACATAGTATAATGTTCATAACAAAATAGTATTTTAAAGAAAACCTTTTACCGGCAGCATGAGATTCAATAACTTTTTCTCACATTTTCCCAGTGCTCTACCTTATATTTACCAGGATTCAGAAGGCCTCCTTTACAAATTTGTTTAATATTTCTGTGAAGGTAACATGACTGCCCAACTAGATAATTAAATATTTTTGATTTTTTTAAGCACAGAGTTTAAAAGAGAAGTATAAACAATTAATTTTGTAGATTTTTTTACAAAGGCATCTACTGCACCCAGACAGAAATTTTCTTTCAAATATCCTTTTAATTCCATAAGCAGAAAGTGGAGAGAAATGAAAAGCCAGGATAACTATGAGCCTGCTCCAATAGTAATATCTCAGTGTTATTCATTTCATAGATTGTGAAGTCACCTTGAGAATCAGTCCAAAATCTGAAAATATTTTCATTCAGCTATTTGCATTTTACTCTCTTCCTGTGTGTCTACCTAATTTTTATTCATATAAGCCACTTTTATCAGTGGTGGGAATGGTGAGTTTGTACATGTACTGCAACACCTTTCACAAAAACTAACATAAACTGAAAAATCCTGATGTATTTGCCTATGCCAGTGACATTTCCCACATGTACAGGAAGGACAAAGCTATTTAAATTAGAGGGTATTTTTTCAAAATGAGAATACTTGCTGTTGTGTGCTTGATCTAGAACCAGAAGTATTCAAATTCCTTTCAGAATGGTGCTTATAATTTTTTTATACATTTGAGATATTGCAAAACTAAAGGAGATCTTCATATATATAATACTCCAAGCACCTATTTCAAACACGTTTGCACTTAGAAAAAACAATGTTCATAATCTTTCATTAGTGTGCTCAGACTCAATTCAATGAATTCTTACTCACAGTAAAATTGTACAGCTCATTCAACCTGCAAGACACTTAGGAAATTCTAGTTTTCTTTTAGAGGTTTGAAAAAAGAGTGATGTTGATGAATAACCACTTTTTAAAATATAATTAGAACATTTAAAAAATGTTTACTTCTGTTATTAATAAACATTTGCAGTAAGCCAGCATTTCCAAAATGAATCATCACTAACCTGGAAGCTAATTAGCTGCTTTACACATCTGACATCACACAGGCAATCTAACTTGTCATAGTAAAGAAAATGTTTCTCTGCACATGTCACCAGTGTGTGACAGCTGACAAGCAAATGATTCAACTACATAAAGAAAAAATGTGCAAAATTTAATTCATCATGCTAATAGAGGAGTTATTTTACAAGAATTAACTGGGACACTTGGACAAATTCAACTAATCAACTGTAAAATTTACAAATATATGAAAGAATAGAAAATACATAAGCTTTCTTCAACACTGAAAAATGGCAGATCAGTGATCCAAGTATGCCATTGCCAGGTTAGTTCAGAGTGTAATGGACCTTTGGGTGAAAGATAGGAAAAATATGACAGGTGTTATATCTCTTTTTTCTAGGTCACATTTGTGATTCATGCAAAAAAGAAGAGAAAGTAGTATTTTATGTCTTGAGAAGGCAGAAGGCTCGGATTACTCTGAGGTGACCCACAAGAAATGGAAACCATTAAATGGTAGCCACAGTATTTCTGTCTAATGTGTTTAGGGCTGCCATATCAACCTTTGAGAGTTAAAAACAAGAACTACAATAAACTTCAGGATACAGTCTCTGAGACTTATGCCAGGACTATGTAAAGTTTCTCACTCATCATAGTTATTTTCATAGCATGGATTATGTCTAACAGACAGGAAGGAGACAGTAACTTCAAAGAGAACTTTCAGGAACATAATGAATGGGCCAAACAATCCTTCTAAATTTCTATCAAATCCATCTACATTTTTTAAAAAGTTCTCTTTCATTTTTCAGCTTTAAAACATATACAGCTGACTCAAAGATTTCAATAGCTAATGCCAAATGGTTTTGATATGTCACCACAGTTGCTTCATATTTAAAAATGTCAGTGTGATAGAGGTTAACACCCAGGAAAGATTCATCAGTTATATCCTTGGTCCTACTAATAATTTTCAGACTGATTTCCAGCAAAACCCTCACCCATATTTACTTGTGTGTAAAGAGGTCTAAATGGACCTTAGGGTCCACAAACACACTACAGCCAAAGTATTCATAGTGTTCAAAGGTCAGATCCAAGCAGAGACAACCTTTAGCATTACACCAAAAAGCACATCAAAAAAAGTGTCATGCTCACTACTAGGATGCCATGGACCAAGTGAAAAGGGTGTGTGGAAAGCCAACTTAAGCAAACAGAAAATGGTGTATGATTAATTTAGTAACCAAAGTTTAGAGAGACAGTTCACACTACCATGGAATTTTAATTTGAAAATTAAACATATTTAAGAAACTGAAATCTTGTGGCTGGGTTTATCATGACCTCCTCCTGTCATGATTGACCAGAGCAACCCTGTATCTGTTTAATAACTAGGCCTGTTGGACATTCAACAATTAAATGTTCTTAAATCTAAGTGCCTTGAAGATCTTAAATCCTTTGACGCATTTTGCATATCTCTAAAATAGGTGCACAGTACTGAGCAGAAAATAATTTATTCAAATACATGTTGATGTCTGGGAAAGTAGGTCATGAAGTTATGAGTTGTCTCTGCAGGGCTTATTCCTTCATCAGGGTACTGCTACTTCACTGAAGACTTTACCTCTTACTACTACATACTAGCATATGACAATACCTCCCTTCAGAATAACTTTGGGTTTTTTACAGGGCAAAACATTCCAAGTTACAGGCATCAGAAGGCAGGCTTTCTCATGTTAGTGAATTTTTAATACCCAAGGAAAAAATCTGTTCCACCTTTGTAATCACCAAAGTTCCCTTTAAGAGTCAACTATACTTAAAGATATCTTCTTTCTATTTTCAGCAAAGGGAAGATGTAATTCTTATAATAGGAAAATAAGAATTTGAGTGGCAAAAAAGCAAGTATACAGCTGAAATGTAATAGTAAATCTTACTAGAAGTAAGATTAATCCTTTAACAGTGGGCTAATTCAGGAATCTGGCTTTGCCTTTCTGAGTGCTCTCATTCTCTATCATCTTTGTGACCATGTTCAAACCAATCCTCCTGTCTTTCCTTCATACACCTTTGGAAAAATTATTCCATTGAAAGCACAGCTTTTCTATTTATACTGCCTCAGGTTATAATGACTCACAATTTATCTGTATCCTGCTTTGTGCAGTACATCACATGCCAGAGAAGAGCATGAAACTGCATCTTTGCCACAATTACTCCATAAAATTCATCATAGAAGCTCACTTTCTTATCATGGAGACCGCTTAAAATATATTAGTAATACCATGGAAAACTTGACATTTTGAAAGGCACACTTTTAACTTGCCGAAGTTTTTGGCATCCTAAATGTCTACTGACATTTCTCATGAGATTTTGTTGTGGTTTTTTTTTTTTTTATCTTTCAACCTATTGCATCAGTGTTTGAAATTATCTAAACCAACAGACTACACACTAGGCTGGGTAGACCATAATACTCTTCCCAGGTCTATTGTTTGAGCTAAAATACAGTGTAGCTAGGCATGGAAATAGTAGGAGGAGAAGTGCAGGCGGAGGAAAAGAACACATAAATCTCAAGCAGCTTGATTTAATAACCTACTGATGGATTAATTCAAGATCTAATTATCAAGCACACCATGTAGAGATTCAAGAGTATCACAAACCAGCCATCCAAATTAAAAAGACAAAAGTTTGATTATTTCTAAATTACAAAAACAACTATGGAAGGACAAGTAAAGCTATGGAAATATTACACTGTTGAGGCACAAGTGTACTGGGTAAGACTACAGTCCATGTATATCCATGTCTGTCCTTTTATTATTTATATTTTACACTCGGTGGGATGCAAACAACACCCATATAACTTTCAGAATTTGTATCTGTGTAATTCCTTTGCAATCACTTTAGACATCAGAATGCCCTTTCAGATTATGATCACAGTTTGTTCACTATGACAGAAGTTAGGCTGGTAAAAAACATTATTAATTAGAGTTCACAGCAGATTTGGAAAAGAGGGAGTGGTTTTGTTCAAGTGACCTTGCAGCTGGGAACATCAGAGTGGGAGAACTCCATTTATTACATCTATTCCTGCTTTATCCTCTGCCTGCCTTGAGAAGTAGAATTCCTGCATAGAGATAACACACCCTCACAGACATGCTTGAGCCTCCTGCTGCGGGAGGGAGAGAGATCAAAAGCTCAGAGATCACAAAAAGCGCACAGCACACTGGTAAAAACTACGTGTGCACAAAGCTTTTGATAAATTGGTGGAAATGAGGCCTGCCAAGGGCTAGGATCAACTAAGCCTAATAGAGTCTGCTGTTCCTGCTTGTGGCTCTGCCTGGGTTTTCTTTAAGATCCTCCAGCCAGCCAGGTAATTAAATAAATTTACTCTGCATTTCAGCCATGGTTTTGTGGTTGTCCTGGCAACCTACTTGTTCTAATTCACACAGTCTTCTTTGCACAGGAGTTTGCAACAGAGCATCAAAATAGCTTGTTCTTAAAGGGACTATGTTGTGAACTATCACTATTTCAGCCCTATTACAGCAATTTTCATCGATAGTGTACCTTGTTTTTCTAACAACTAGAATTTTTTATCTAAAAATTAACGTACTAAAATTATGCATATTTATGAACCTGCATGTTTGGTCCTCCTATTTGATGAACTGAAGAACATACCAACTTTTTTTGGATAAATGTATTCATTTTTATTTTGCAGAAATGATTTTTTTACCATTGTAACACAGGAAAGAGAAACACTCATTTTAGAAGTATAGCTCTGTCACACTCTCTATAGCTCTTTAACACTCTCTAGCACTCATGTTTCAGAAATAATTGAGAATCTTTTGCTGTGTTAAGAGACTCTCATATTTGATGAACTGTAAACTTTTCCTTACTTTAGCTTCCATTTAATCCCTAAGTCTTTTATTTTGTAGTGTACAATTGTGCTTTCACTAACCCAGAGGAAAGGAGGCGGGAATTTATAGTTATAGAATTATAATACCACTAAAAAAACACACTAAATGGAAATAAAAAAGTTGAGTTGCTTTTATTTTCTTAGTATATTATTATTGGGCTTTTTTGTTTCCACAGAGAGGCTGTCCTAATCAGCTAGTTGTGTGGCTTGGTTTCCTAAATTAACCATACATATCTAACGTTCATATTTTTCAGTTACCAGCTTCAAGCAATTCTTGTGTCAAGAAAACACTGAATTATTTCACTTTCTGGCCCATTACTCTTTTGAAGAAGCTCAGCCTCTCATAGCAGGGAAGCTGATTGTGCCTTGTGATCTTTACATCCATCTTAGGAGCAGGAAGCAGAATGGGAAGTGGTACCATGGCCTTATTCTGTCTTAAGAGGATAAGATTACTTCAGGTATATGAAAAGTTTTCCTCTAGTGCAACAAAGCCCTGGTGCAGCAAAGCTCAGCAGTCTTTACAAGGTAGAGCTTGTAAAATGTGTGAATGGGATTGCACAGTACAGTTGTTGGTTGGGGCTGTGTTGGGATATCAGAGCAGAATTTGATATCCCGGGACTTACCTTGTATTTGCATCCTCTGTCCCCTGTGTAACAGCCCTCAGTGGTAGTGATCAAACACAATCAAAATCATTTAAATGAAATGAAATCATTTAATTTAAGAAGAAAAAGCAACTGCTAATAGAGAGCTCTCTTAACTCTGGAGCCACATTTGCTCAATTTGGTTTTGTAATGCAGGACCAGTGTGTTGGCTGGGGCTGTGCTGAGGAGAACACCCTCTAGTCCAATGCTCCCATCAGCCAGGAGGAAGCCCTCCCTACAGAAATCTCCCCTTTCCCACTTTGGCAGGATCACATTTTTCCTTTCAATTTCTGTGTTACCATTCTAGGTTTGGAGTAACTTTCTCCTTTTGCATTTTTGTGGGCTGAGTGTGCAAATGCTTATGTCTTATACTGCTCTCCACAGCCATTAGTGATTTGACTTTTTCCCTCTTCAAGCCCACAAGCTAAGACCATAAAAGTTCTCTGCAACCCCACAAAACATACTCTCCCTGGATTCACGATGTCTTTCAACTTCTTAAGATGATCTCAGCTTATTAAAGTTATATGTGACTGCAATAATTGCAAAATTGATTATGCTGTGTCACCATTGGGGAAAATTTTTCTCTTACCTTATTATAAAACTGAGTCTGCCCTGTGTAGTGTCTGACTTGTATCTCTCCTCAGCTCATGCATCATCTGCATTTGATAACAAATATCATCTAATCACATGGATGAAACAATCACAGATAGGGAAATAAAAAAATAAAAAAATTTAAAAGATCAAGGAAAAATTCCCTAAAAGATTATGGAATTGTTTAAATGTCAGAGAGATGTATATGTTAACAGTACATTGACCCATTCTTAAACCTGGCTCAGATAAAATTCCCCAAACACAGCATAACTAATTTAATATGCACCAGATGTAGAAGGACACAGCCTTCCCCAGTCCACACATATTGGTTAGCGTAATTTCATCACTCTCAGTGCACAGCACCATATACTGCATGGATCATTATCCACAGTAGAACTTGATGCAGCAGCACCCTGAAGAACATCATGATCACACTTTTACTGCAGGTGTTACAGACTTAATCACACAGTTATACCCAGGCCAAAACTGAAAAAATATATAAGGTTAAACATGACTGCATTTGGATATAAGGACAACTGCACAGATAAGAAAACCAGGAAAATGGAATTCTTAGGATGAAAATATTACAGATTTTCCAGTAGAGTCTACTTTAATGAAAGTTTGTTCAAAATCCTCTTTAATTTGGTGCAAAAAAATTGCCTTCTGGAAGAACATTGCATTTACCAGTGGTAAAGAAGATGGACCAAATCCCTAACATAAGAACCTCTCTGAAGTCTCAAATTAAGTGTAATGAATAGAGTTTTTTAGTTAATGAATTTCGTATGTGTACTTTAAAGCAATTTTTTAGCAAGAAAAGGAACTGTCCATAACTTGGGTTGCTAGACTTGCTTATTAATATCTCAGATTTCTAAATGGTAAATCCTCAAAAGAGCAGAGGGAGAGAAAGCAGAATTTGATATCCCAGGACTTGCCTTGTATTTACAACCTCTATTCCCTGTGTAATAGCCCTCAGTGGCAGTGATCAAAAGCAATCAAGCTGAAATAATTTAATTTAAAAAGAAAAAGCATCTGCTAATAGAGAGCGCACTTACCTCTAGAGTCACGTTTGCTCAATTTAGTTTTGTAATGCAGGACCAATAAAGACACTGAAAAGTCCAAACTTTATATTATTTTTTAATGATGACAGGACATTAAAGAATATATTTTATTTATTTTGTGATTTATGAGATCAGGTCAGTTAACCTTTCAGGCCAGCAGCTGTTCTTCTTATTTTGATTTTTCTCAGAAATCTACTAAATAACATTTTTGGATGATATGAGATTATTTTTTCATAAACTGGAAAAATATAATTTTTTAAAATGCTCTGGGATTTGAGAAAGTGCTTGATCTAGATGAATTTTTTTTACAGGTAAGTTTAAAAACATGATTTATGTTTTCACCAACCACTGCACATTCCAAGCTTTTTATGGAGTAGTTTTGATGCAAACACAGTCACCAATAACTTTGCTGAGGGTGGTGAGTCCTGAACTGAAATTAGAAGAGAACCAATTTTTTGTCAGCATTTTAGAGCCACATAGCATATCTCATAGAAAAAAAAAAGTGCTCCAAATGGAGTTTCCAATTAAGCAGTGATTTTGAGGAAGAATAAGGACAATTCTAAGTTTTAAATTTAGTTATGTTTGTGCTCCCATAATTTTAAGCTGAAGGACAGGCTTTAAGATTGCACTGTCTAGAATATGCTCACTTATGAAGTATGAAAGAAGTATTCATAAATTAGGACTTAAGTATGAATGACTTGGCTGTAGTCATGAAAAAAAATTTGTCCATACAGTGTCCCACCACTGTTAAAGTGTAAGTGCAGAAGTTCATTCTTGTGGTTCTGATTGTAGGGTATGAAATTTACTTGTCCAAGTCTTACTTGCAGGCCAAAAACCAGAAAATTAACATGTGGCATCTCAAGATATGCTGAGAAACTTAGATTTTTCTTTGAATTTTGCAAGATAAATTACTGATGGAGATACAACAATCTTAAAATGTAACATGAAGTACAATCTATCTTTTCCTTTCACTTATCTTTATAGCTATACAGTCTTACAGAGGGCTTTTTCTGGCCTTTGTTAGGGTGAGAAGTTGAGACAAATGCAGTAGGAGACTCAAGATGATTAGACCTTACCTTTTCAAAGGAGAGTAGAAAGAAAAAAGAGGAAAAAAAAATGCAGATTTTTTTTTTTCATGATATCTGATGACTTCAGTGAAGACTTCCACAGGGATTTCCAGAATACCACTATTTTGAATTTGAAACTGTGTTATAGTGAGGTAATATAACTTGCACTTTGTCTTACATTTGTGCATATTGTTTGGAGCATTTATCTTGCCTATATTTTAGGAAATCTTTCATAGATCCCATATTTTCACAAGCTAGAAATAGTTGCTTAAGCAACCTAACATTCTAGGCTTGATTCTCTGGTAAAACAAATGTCTGAAAGGATGTATTATTTGCTATAGTAGCAAATTTTTAATTTCATTTCTCTGAAACTGCTAGATGGTTCTTAAGTCACATAGTTATTTCAGACCTTTAGTGTTGATCCATCATCAATGTATATTTTTAAAGAATTTTAAATATTTTTTTTTTAATTATTAAAAGCGTTTGCAAATTCAAGACACTGGATACAGTAAATTATCTATATAACTGCTTGTGTGTGTGCATGTATATGTCCTGTGTGTACAGACTGACCACAAGTAGAAACTCTAGGTACTTAAGTCTCTACACACTTGAGATATATAAGATATGCACAGATAGACAGAAGACACATGGATAAATGAAGGAAATTCTTTCCTAGTAGTGTATCCCGTTACATATATACACTGGGAGAAGCTGAAGCATTTCTTTCAAAGAGAGTCTGACATCTTTGCAGAGAAAAGCAGTCCCTGAGAACTGTACTCTAACCATAATAGGAACAACCTTTGCATTTCTCCATTAATCCTAATTTTATGATATTCACAAGGAATCATTATGCCACTGTTACTAAGCAAAAAGACTCCTCTAAAGCACTTTAATATCATTATAGGCTTCAAAGGAGAAAGCAGCTGTCATTTACCTATTTCATGCCTCTCAAAGCCCTGGAAAGCATATTCCTTTTTTATTTTGGTTTGGGCTTTGCTGGGTTTCCCCCTCATTCTGTTATTCTCAACAAAACTCTGATTATTCTATTTCTTTCATTCTTCCTAGGGTTTTCTGAAAGTTTTCCAACATCTAAGACAAAGGACTGCTCCCCCTACCTGAACTTCTAACTCATCCCAGGCATTCAAGATACAGCTGAATTCTCTTCTTCAGGACTTGTATTCTTTTCCAAAGCATTTTCTGATAATACTTGTAAACTTGCAAAGATAAATTAATAGACCAGAATAAAGAATGCCTTAGAATAGCAGAATAAGTACTGGAAAGAGATGGATTGTTTTAAAATTTTCACTCTTTCCACTTTCCCATAGAACACATGAGGTAATACAAGGGCCTCACTCCTCTGTTGAATCAAGACCAATATTGGTGTCTGCTGTTTCAAAACTCTGTTAATCTGAGCACTAACTAACAAGCAAAAAGTGACCAGTATTTTCCTGAATTGGGGCAAAAGCCAAGGCAACCCTGGACACAGGCACAGCTCCAATGTCAGGGACAAGCATGGAAGAGTGTGGGCTCTCTGCTGCTGAAGGTTGCAGACTATGCTTTCCACCAGGCAAATCTAATGGAACCAGAGTGATTTGCTTCCTTCAAGTACATAGAGATAGCATCTGGTTATTCAAAGAGTCATAGAATTATAGAATGCTTACAGCTGAAAAGGGTCTGACACGACATTCAGCTCCAACCCACCTGCCACTAGCAGGAAACCCTCCACTAGACCTAATTCCTTAGAGCCCCATCCAGCCTGGTCTTGAACACATCCCAGGATGGGTTGTCCACAGCCTCTCTGGTCAACCTGTTTCAGCCCCTTGCCACCCTCACAGTAAAGAATTTACTGAATTAAGAAGTTCAAAGAATTACTAACATCTAATCTGAACCTACCCTCCTTCAATTTAAATCCATCCCCCCTTGTCCTGTCACTACATACCTTTCTAAAAAGTCCCTCTCCATCTCTCTGTTAGGCCCCCTTTAGGTACTGGAAGGTGCCCTGTGGTTTCTCCAGAGCCTCCTCTTTCCCAGACTGAACAACATCAATCCTCTCAGCCTGTCTTCATAGGAGAGGTGTTCCAGCTCTGTGATCAACTTAGCAGTTCTCTTCTACACTCTTTCCAATGGAGCATGACCTTCTTGTGCTGGGAGCCCCCACCTAGAAACAGTACCCCAGGTGAGGTCTCATGAGATCAGAGAAGAAGAATCATCTCCCTTGACCTGCTAGTCACTAAAATCTTTTGATGCTGCCCAGGGTGCAGTTGGCTTTCTGGGCAAAATCAAAAATAAGGAAAAGTTCCTGTCTCCAAATAAATGCAGACAATCTTTATCATTTTCTAACTAAAAATACATGAAAATTTAATTCAGAAAAGATCTGCTCTAAAATAATATAATGAAAAATTTTGTTCGGGCACTGCAAATGTGTGCACACTAATGTCTTGCCAGTAATAGATTTTTTCCATGGTCACTCACAGAGCCATCTGGTTTAACAGGCTTACTCCATGTCTGTTTAGAGACAGTTTCATTTCTAACCTTCTGGTGAACTTAAGGGAAAGACACAATTGGCTGGTTTTAATTTACATTCTAAACACACCACATGACAATTGAAGGAGGAGAAGTTATTTCGGTCTTGACTTATAACTAACATAAATATCTGCAAAATGCATGCATGTGTCTAATTTTCCAAGCATTTGGCCTTGATTGATAAATACATACACGTACAAAAGGTTGATGTATCTATTAAAATAGATTATATACAACATTTTTGAATATTTAACAATGAAAATATTCTAGTTACAATACAAAAGGCTCATGTCAATGCATTCACATATCTCCATGGAATATTTTTCCTGTATGGTACCACGGCAATGAACCTTTAAGGAATTTTGTAAGTAAATGTGGCAAAAACATTGATTGTGAATTTATTTTTCTTATAATTCATGTATGTTTTCTTTCTCTTTAGAACTTCTGCCCTTGTTAGATGAGGGATTTCAACAATTCTTTTTACAATTATGCCACAGATTCTGAGGTCAAAAGTTTCCAAAGTTTCTGGATAGAAATATATGGGAAAGAAAAACAAATGTATCAAAAAATATACAAAAAAATTTATGGCTACACACAAGAAAAGGCTGGGAGCACATAGAATTTAGCTGTGAGAGCTCTCAGAACTATGTCCTGCTAAAATTTGATCAAGAAATCCAGTATTATAATTATAGTGACAACTAAGCCTGGATTTTTAAAGGAAGCTAACAGGGTTTTCACCACCCTTGTCATAAAATGCTAAGGCAATATGTGCTCCTTTGTCAAAGGAACAATTGTTGCTTCTCCCTATAAAATTAAGATTCAGCATTCTCACCCAACCAAATATGTTTACACATGTAGACTATGCTTGACTGTGCCTTTTCTATAAGTAGTAGGAGATAAGGATTGCTTGTGAAAAATTCTGAAGAGTACCAATAACTACATGTGATTTTTGAGACAGTCTAGATGATTCTCAGTCATTACAACACTAGAACATTCTATAGAGACTTTTTTTAACTCTGCCATGTCAGTCTGGTCCTGCGATATTTTACCAAGATACATGGTATGATTTCATGGAGATTCATCACTTTGCCTCAAGTCTCAGCTCCCCAGATTAAAAAATCTGAAAATAAAAATGATACCAGCAAGACGGAACCAAAACTATACCCTTAGCTTGGTGTGGAATCCCATTTTAAATTATCATTAAAACTTAAGAAAGAACAAAAAAGCTGTCTTCCATTTTGTTCACTTGAAGTATGTATCTCAGCCATAACATTGGAGGTTAATGGTAGCTGAATTTCTAATATCCAGCTTTTTTTTTTGAAGGTAATAGCAAGAATATTTGGCAATCAAGTAATCTGAACAAGTCAGGATTCATAAGAATTACTGACTCATTCAAGTTTCATGCACAAACACACACACCCCCAGACACACAGAGCCACAGAATAAGCTGAGTTGGAAGGGGCCCCCAAGGACCATCAAGCCCAACTCCTGGCCCTGC
The DNA here is from genome assembly GCA_013398595.1 of Tychaedon coryphoeus. Classification (NCBI taxonomy): domain Eukaryota; kingdom Metazoa; phylum Chordata; class Aves; order Passeriformes; family Muscicapidae; genus Tychaedon; species Tychaedon coryphoeus. The sequence goes on along the minus strand of WBND01000224.1, from coordinate 1,076,381 downwards.
ACAGGACCATCCTCAAAAGTCACACCATGTGCCTGAGAGCATTGTCTAAATGCACCCCACACTCCCTCAGCTTAGTGCCGTGACCACTTTCCTGGTGAGGCTCTTCCAGTGCCCAACCATCCTTTGGGTGAAGAACCTTTTCCTAATATCCATCCTAAATTTGAATTTGCCCTGACACAACCTCAGGCCATTCCCTCAGGTTCTGTCACTGGGCACCACAGAAAAGAGATCAGTGCCTCCTCTTCCCCTCATGAACAACTTGTAGACTTGCAGTGAGGTCTCACCTCAGTCTCCTCCAGGCTGAACAGACCAAGTGACCTCAGCTCCTCCTCATGCGGCTTCCCCTCTAAGTCCATTGCCATCTTATGGCACTCCTTTGTTGACTCTCCAATTGCTTAATGTCTGTTTTATATTGTGGCACCCAAAACAGCCCCCACCACTTGAGGTGAGGCTGCCCCAGCTCAGAGCAGGGGGGACAATCCCCTCCCTTTCCTGACTGTGATGCAGAGCCTGCTGCACCCCAGGACACCCCAGGTTGGCTCTCCTGGCTGCCAGGGCACTGCTGACTCATGTTTGATTTGCCAGGACCAGGACCCCCAGGTGCCTTTCTGCACTTCTGCTTTCCAGCATCTCATTCCCTGATCTGTCCATGTAACCAGGGTTACCACATTCCTGGTGAAGAATCTGACACCTTCCCTTGTTGGAGTTCACATGATTGTGTGGATGATACAACTGTCCTCAGAAAGGGCCCCTGGGATTTCATACCCTGAGACAATGAAACTTTTTCATGAGAAATGTTTCCCCCGCTACTGAAACCCCTGTTATCACTTAGGATTTCTACTGGTCTTTAACTTTACTTTTGGTCTTTTTACTTTTTGGTCTTTTCTCACCTAGAATCCTAAAGTAATTGGATAGTTCTCAACTTATAACTTTACTGGTTAGAATCTTAATCCCCCTAAAACCTATAAAAATCCCTTGCTATGCTATGTATCCAGATTTTGCTGGCAGAATCCTTCGAAGAAGTAAAGCTACCTTTGGAACCTCTGCAGTGACTCCCAAGGTCTCATTCCTGGCTAGCTGATAGCTGACCTTCTGCCTTAGGGCTCCTGGAGCTATCCAAACCCCATAGCAGCCCAAGGCTAGAACCATCCTAGCCCCGGCAGCTACATGGTCATTGCCACAGGTTCTTCACTCTTGAAAGAAGACTTGCAGTTATGCTTGATGGAGTGCAAAGCTGTGCAGTTCAGAAAGCAAAAAAATAAGACTTAAAGTTATAATCAGTGTTTTCTCTGAGCAATGTAATAAGTTAGAAGGCTGGTAACAGTCATTATTCAATTTCAGGTTTACATTAGTAAAAAATACTAGTTTAATCCTGTGGAGTTGTTCTTCCAGAAATGCCCCCACTGTGAATATTTCTTACATCAGTTAATAGCGAATGTCCTGCTTCTATAAGATTAAAATCCATTGGAAAGCAAATATGATTTTAATATTACCCTTTGAAGAGTTTGTGACATCTGCATTCACTACACTCATCCCACAAGTACCATTGGGAGCAGTAGATGCCAAGCATTCCCTAAATCCTTCAGTCCACTGTGAGAATAAAATCTTTCAACTCTGGAGAAAATAAATTTAAATAATGTGATTTTACTGAATTGTGCCCTAGTTAAATGGCAATTTAATAATTGGCATTTTAATATAATGCCATTTAATATTGGCAATTTAACATAATATTAAATGGCAATTACAAAATTTCAATTTTTTTTTTTTATCTTTCAAGAGATATTTAAGATTTGAAAAAGTTTTCTCTTTTTTTCCCTAAACTCTCTAACAAATCTCATCAATTAATGATTTGGGTTTCTTGATTTCTATAATTCATTTAAGAAAAAAACCCTAAACATATAAAAAAAGATAACATCTGCCAAATGTGTAACCATGACAACACTAAATCCCATTATAAAACAGCTTTTTTGCCACTAAATTCTCACTAAAAAGAAAGCTTTTAGATAATTTTAAGTTACAGGTCTTGGGGAAGTAAGATGAAACAGAAAATTAGCATAGATTTATGTTGTTTCACTAAATGTTCTTCCTATATTAACCAGACTCTGGTATAAAGTGTAATGTCACTATAACACAAATATAATAGGTAGAAGATAATAGAGACTTCTTTCAGAGCCAATGGTCCAGCCCTACAGCATTTGCACAGATCAGAGGAAAGTGGGGTTATGAAAAGATGCATGTTACTGCACAGAGACTGTGATGAGGAAAAATGTCTCTGGAAATCTCTATTGGGAAGAGTTTGGGAAGAGACTGCAGCTACACCTAAGTCCCAGATCCCACAGCTGGGTCACAATGACCCCAAGGCAGCACTGCAGGTCTGGGGAAGAGGGGCTGGAAAGCTGCATGGGGAGAAAGGGCCTGGGGGTGCCAGCAGTGTGCCCAGGTGGCCAAGAGCACCAGCAGCATCCTGGGTGACATCAAAAATAGTGTCCAGGACACTCTGCAGCAGGTGTAAATAAGCATGGTTTCATGAAATTCAAGAGAGCTATGTGTACAAATTCAAGATGACACATGTCTATACTCTCATAGAAGTTTGTTTAAATCATAAAATTAAATCATAAAATCTTACTATGCCTTTGCAGAGACATATTCTGGATAGTTGTGGTGCTTTCACACAGCAGCAAAAAATCCTGCAATGGATGAGCAAAAATAAAACCAGGAGAGAGGGAAAGATGGCTTAATAAAAATCCTGTCTGCAAAAAGGACATCTTAAGAAATTGTTCCAAATTATTATCATGTTACTCTAATAAGGAATAATTAAGGCAAGGAAACAAATAGAAAACTTCTGGCAAGATTTTTACATACTTCACCAGACAATATCGAATTTGCCTGGAGAAAATGGCCAAGGCATGGCCAGATTCAAGTGAGCAAAGAGAGTGGGCATGAAATTCTGGATTTTGAGGCCAACGCCCAGTGCACTCCTTCAAAATTTCTTCATATGAAAATATAACCCCTACTTCTGTACAGAAATTACTTTTAAGAATAGCTTTATACAAATAGCTGTGTATCACTGTTATGAAAGAGGAGAGGTCTGTGTAACTAATTCCAGATTACTCTCACAAATATCAGCCATTGATTTACACTGTTCTACTGACCCAGTGCTCCCATATAGGTATTTACGGAATTCCATCTGGGGGTAGGTGAAGAAATCAGGAATTATAATGAAAGTGAGAATTCAGAGAATATAAAGTTAACCTCATTTATTTTGTATATTTTTCTTAGTTTTAGAAATATATCTGCAAATATTCCCAGCCTAATTACTGTTTCTTTTACATTGTAGTAGTTAAGAAAGCAGCAATATCAAATTTCATTAATATATAAACTAGCTCCTGTCTGGGGTTTTATTTTAATTTTTTTAATCTCAACATTTATTCAACAATAATCTTCTAGAGCAGAAACTGAGTCACAAGCTGTTTCTGTTTCAATTCTGTCATACTTCAAAATCTGCTTTAAGCTAGATATGCATATTGCCTGTATAAGGCATGGAATATCCCTGAATGGCACATCCTTTAAAGATAAATCAAAACACAAGAGAGTGAAATATTTGCCACGCACATGTTAGAATTAACAGTGAGTTACCTGAGAACCATCATGATGATACATACCTTCAGTGCATTTCCCTTGTAGAACAGAGACTCAAGTGAAAACACTAAGATTAAAATTTGCAACATCACATAGATGATGATCAACGCTGAAAAACAGTGAGCATACTTTTTAATTTATCTATAGGTAAATAAAAACATTGTATATGAAGAACACAATGTAGTTCTACTTACTTCAGGTTTTTGAATTTGGTTGACTACAGAGCCTGTAGGATTTCTTCTGCCCCAGCCTCTTGGATGTCCCGGCCCTGCTTTTTCTTGTCCCCAGTACCAGTCAGAGAGGCTGAAGCCACACACATGGTAGCCAAAAATAATAAGTGTATAGGGCATATTATCATGATGAAGTCACAGACTCAGACAGATATGGCTAGTGAATAACAGGCAGCTGCTTGTATGTGGCCATTGAATTCTACTATAATTACTTCCAATTTCACACAAGTCTTGCTTGAGTCATCATTTTCTCTGCCTTCAACCTGTCACCTAAACATCCCACAGTAATCTGGTTTTCACTGTCCCTCTGATCCCTGTCATATCTTTGTTCAATTTGCTTAGTCTTTTTTTAAATAACATTACAATATCTGAATTTAGTTTACAAAACTAGCATTTATTAGCACTTATTTTCAGTAACAGTTTCAAGCTAATATGCTTGAGATGAAACAGTAGTACAAAAACAGCTCATGAGAATTCGACTATGAATCTGGTACACTCCATTTGGAACTTCAGAACTTCTACCACGTAAGCAACTCATGGGGTTTTTACTTCACCAGAAGACATACTACCTTCCAGGAAACAAACTCACAAGAAAAACACATATTAGGTAAAGTACTATGTCTTAGACCTTTTTTGAAACATGGGAAATAAGGGTGTACCACTGCTTATTTTTGAAAAGGAAGACTGGCATATTTTCATTTGAATGTCACTGACCTAATTGAAGCAACACTAACCTTAGGCATACACAGAACTACTTAAATGATTTTTCCCTAGAGGGAAATGACAGAATATATATGAAAAATTATTAATTTAATTCAAACCATGATTGAAGGACAAGCTTTATGAAAGCCCTCACAGCCTTTTGCTGACAGCAATATTCTCTCAATCTATTCTTTCGACAGAGCCTTTGCAGCCCCACTCCATCTACAGTTCTGACCTTTCTTTTTCCCTTGACCTAACTCCAGCCTTAAGTAAAGCCTGAGCCTTACACAAGGGCCTCTACCCCTTCTTAGCTTAGAACTTCTCACAACACAGTTTCCCATAATTTCTTTGGACAGCTACCTTCCAGTCCCACCCCAGCTGCATCCTTCTTCCTTTGTTCCTTTCTTCCTTCTTTCTTTCTTTGTTTTTTCCTTCTGTACTTGACAGTGCAGCCTCCTCTCGAGCACAGTGTGCAGTTCTGGGATCCACAATTTGAGAATGTGGAGGTCCTTCAGTGCATCCAGAAGAAGGTATGAAGAGCAGCTGATGAAAGGGCTGAAATGAACGTCCAGTGAGGAGCTGAGCACTTCAGGTTTGTCTTGTTTGGAGGACAGGAGGGATGACCTCATGGCTCTCTCCAGCTTCCCAAAGAGAGGAGGTGCAGAACAAGATGTTGGTCTCTTCTCCCGGGTATCCAGTGATAGGACTCCTGGGAATGCACTAAACTGTAATTTTGCTTGGGCTTTATGGTCTAAGAAAACAACTTGACTGTTGACTGCTCCTTGCAATGACACTGCATCTGAGGCTGAGGCTTGTTCTTTTCTTTCCTTTCCACATATCCTGAACTACAAATAGTTCAGATCATAATCTCTGGATTTTTTTTTTCAGAAATTCAACCTTAGCAGGCAAACAGAATAAGAAATTTCTTTGTGAATAATTAAGTAGACAAAGTAAAAAGAAACTCAGAATCTCATCTAAGAAAAGAAAGTTTTGAATAACTTACTTGAAAGATTTCCATCAGCTTTACACAAAGTACAAAACAGGGACAAGCAGCAATTTGGTTCTAGACCAACTCAGCCAGAATGCATCAACCAACAAGTAAATTGAATCTATTTTGCTGCTGGTATAGGTACATGCTTTTTAATTATAAGGATGAGAAATCCAATGCAGTTGTATTAAAGAAAAGGAATAAAGGTGCATCTGGAGTTCCATTCACATTCCCAGAAAGAGTGGTAAATCCATACATTTTAAGGTAACTCCCTTCTTGTTTAGTCTGTTTCATAAATGCTTCCATTGCAGACAACATGTCCACAGCATATTTACCTTTACATGTTTACAGGCAAAACTTCAGAAATCAGATCCAATCCTTACCTATGCAAATTTTTAGTTTTCCAAGCCATCATGCAGCTACTTAAAATTTCTTCAAGAATTTGTTCTACAGTTATGCTTGAAAATGAGCATATGAATGACTAATAGCGTTTTTTATTTTTCGTATAATGAATTCTCTCTTAGTCAAATATGCAAAGTAAACCTGCATCAAAGCAAAACGTAAACCTTCATCAAAGCAAACTTACTCTTAAAAAATTCTTAAATACAGTCCCACAGATCTCACTTTTTTGTTTTGTATTTCTCTAGACAAATAGACTCCTTATTGCTTTATATCAGACAGCACTCATGAATATGTAGTATTGTCAACTCATCTGCTTTGTTTCTTCCCAAGTCTGGAATGCTTTTCCAATCAATTGTGACTTAATTAATTTCTTTTTTTCTTTTTTCTTAGTGAATGGTAAGTCCCACCAGAGCTTCAGAATAAGTTTCAGGACTGAAATAAACTTCCCTTAGCTGCCTGCAGTTCATAGCCATTAATATTATCATACTTGGATTTTTTCAAAATTTCTGGTAATTGCAGTTCTCTATCTTCACATGTTAAGAGCAGGAAACTCAATTTCACATAAACTTATGGTGCCCTATTATCTTGAAACAGTAATGGCAGACACATAAGGCATTTCCAACAGTTAGCAACCATGTAGAAGACATGAGTTTCTCATTCTTCCATGCATTCCTACTCTGATGTCATTACTTCAGTTAATGACTATAAAAAGATGGAAAAATAAATAACATAACTGAATGTTTTAAGGCACTCTAAATTGCATTTCATGATGCCATAGATTTAGATGTCTGCTTGCAATGTTTTACAACAAAGCTATTCCTTGGCCCTTTAATAGTGGATCAGAAATTCTTTACCCAGGTCTCTTACAATCTTTATAAACAGTGATGGTATGAGTGAAGATTTGTTCTGAGAGATTAACAAACTGCTCTCTAACTTTTCAGCAAAAGATAGTACCTCGCAATAAGCAATCCAAAATTTCAGCACATAATAAAATACCTTAACTTCACAAGGCTCTTCTATGGATCTTTAATTCTCTTAATGACTCACAAGATGCCAAGAATTGTTCTGTCCAGGCACACTTATAATTTAAAGAGTTCAGCCTTGCAGAGCTATTATTTATTGAATCTTATCAGAGCCAGCAGCTCATATATTTCTTATGGAATGACTTTCTACTTTATAAAATGTGAAGCTGGTAGATTCAACTGCTGAAAAACATCCTAATTTGCTTGGCTTTGAAAATTGATAACACGATAATCCTTCAGCTCTGTTAGGTCTAGCATTTGGATAAGAACAAATTCACAGGAGCAAGAATCTGTAAATACATATCACTTTTCTTAGAATACCCGATTCAAACACTGTTTTCTGTGGTGGTTTTCAGTGGCTTGTTGCACAGCAAGCCTTGGAACTCCAACTGCTCAAAGAACTCTCATGAAGGAGAACTAAAATAAATAGCAATCTTTCAAAATCCAGTACGTGATATTTTCATGTCAGAAAAAGATTAAATATTTTCTACGTGGGACACATGAACAGCAGTTTATGTATGGAAGACAGTTTCTGTCAGTCTTGAATCTTTTAGAAGTATTTGGATGGGTAGATGATGGTATCATAGTGGTCCAAGAAACCATGGTAACTTTTGGCTCTCGACACTGAGAATTTAATTCACGCTTTTACCAATATTTAGGGAAATATAGTATCAATAATAACATTTTTATATTAATTTTTTGCAGTTTAAATAATCTTACAGCATTTGGGTATTTCATTCATGTCTGAAATATTTTGTCATTTATATAATTTAAACTTAAGTAAGTCAAGAATGCTTTATTTCTTATATGAGGAAAAAACACATTACAAATTTTAAAAGGTCTTCAAAGAATATTATTAGGAAGGTATTTAAAAACCTGTGTTAAATGCCTTTGCCAAAAAACTTGGCCTATAAGACAAAAATAATAAAATTTACTGTAATGCGGATGATCGAATTCACCCCAATTTGGACATATTACACATTGGAAAACACAGAGCCAAAAAGAGGGAAGTGTTACAACTAGCAGATATTATGCAGACCTTGATGCATTCAAATATATATATTTTATAGATATGTACAGATGTACATTCTCTTCCAGATTTTTCAGTTTATCAAGATCAAAATACAATATACAGTTCTTCTTCTGCACACTTTTTAGTTAATGAAAAATAGTTGCAATACTACTCATAATGAAGTATTATAAATGGTATTGTATACTATTCATAATTAATTAAATTATTCATAATGAATCATAATGAAGTCCTTTTTGTCAGCTTACATTGATGGCTTTCATATCTGATAAGCATACTTTTTTCCCTGCTGTAATTCTGATATATTAGTAGGATTACACATAATTTTAATTTTATATCATAATTCAAAAATATGTCCATGTAGTCAGATCAATTATGTATCAGAATCTGTAATACATCTTATGTAATTATACATCCTTATTCACAAACAGTAATAACAGAAAAGCTATTAGCCTAATATCTTTTAATCTTATCTCTTATCAAAGATCCTTGCTTTTAAGAATGACAAGGACACTAATGTTTTTCATTAGGCAGTATTTCACTGCTGTATCAACACACAGCTAGCAACCCTCAAGTTAACTGAGCCAGTTGTACAAACATGCGACACAGCACGACTGCACGTGATACCAGATCATACCTTTTCACTCAATGGCATGGAGAAGGGATGTGTATCCCACCAGCTCTGGGATATATAACCAAGCTGGCTATAACTTCTGTAAGGAATTTGGATCACTAAATAGAGATTCCAGGGTCAAAACTTGTCCAAAAGGCTCACAGCCACTTTGAATGTTATGAATTCAAATGGAATTGATAAGCTACAGTGCCACACACTTCAAAAAACAGACTTGAACTGAAATCTTTACCAAGGTACATTAAAATCTTGTGATTGATTCCCAGATTATGAGATTTATGAGAATGGGAAAGATGATCCCCAATTTAGAGATGGAAAAAAGGCAAATTTTATTATTGTGTAAGGGAAATGAACTCCCATTGATTTTATAGGAGTATCAGTTCTCAAACCTCTGTTAATTATTAAAAGAGATCAGTGTAGGACTAGTGAGTCTTTTTCATCAAGACTCAAACTGATACTTTATTTCTAAAACAAGAGTTTCATCCATCTATCCATCATCCATCCATCCATCCATCCATCCATCCATCCATCCAGCCATCCCCTGAAGGATCAGGAAATCAGAAATAATAGTTAATAAGAAAATTAAAAGAAACAGCTTTCTAAGAAGCGACCTCTACATTGAAATATTCAATACTAAGGTTTGTAAATATTCAGGGATTTTGTTTTGTGGGACTGAGGCTGGTCCTATAACTGAAGAAAATTAGCTGCTAAAATAGTGCACACCTGGAACACATCTTCCAGTGTGATGTCATCAAAAGAAAACCCGGTTCAGGTCCTCTGGTTTCCTTGGAAGATGTGTGAGAACAATTGACAGATTTTACGCCTAAAACACACTCCTCAACTACTGTATATCATAAAATTACAAACATCCTTAGGTAGCATGAAAGGGTTTAACAATGATAAAGTGGGGAAAAATGAGTCCATGGTAAGTCAATGACAACTATGAGAGTTTCAAACCTTGAAAAAAAAAACAAAAATAAAAGCAAGACATAATTCTAATATTTAGGGAGAGCATGGCTACTTTTAGTTTGAGTTTTATTATCACTAAATGCTGATAGCCTGATTAATATGAAATAATAAGTCCTTTGTTGTAAAACACTGCTTTCATAACTTGGAATTTTGAGGACATCAGAACAAAATTAGATTTAAATCTTAAAACATGAGCAACAAAGACATCTTTGTGGAGAAAGCAATGTGTCCAGAAAGTTACCAGATAGAAATGACTGGCAGCAGCAGGAAGACCTGAGTGTCTTATTACCTGAGTTCAGCAGAATGGATAAATCAATTGCTGCAGCCCTTTATGGTCAGTGTCACAGTTAAGCACAAAATTAATATGTGTAAGCTGTCCTTTAATGAAAAACATGCAGTGTCAGAGGGAACTCTGCTTGCTACCTAACTGAGGTCACATCTAGTAGGGATAGGAGAAACCACCACCATGCTGAATTCGTTTTTACATAGTATGAAAATGCTGCATATGGTTACTTTGGAAATGCTCAAGGAACCTGAAGATACTCCATGTAAATTAACACCTGGTCTTATGACTTCGCCATGAAACCTGATTAATTATTCCATCGTGAGAATATACCTGGGAATTGCATTCCAAGGTGTACAGGGGGAATAAAATAAAGGTATAAAAGATCATTAGTACATGAGTTAGCTGAGAGACTTGTAAATCTTTGGAGCTCAATCTCATGATTCAATAACAAATTAAAAAAAAATAAAATCAGGGTTATTTTTTTAAGCAAGGATAATTTTCATATTGAAATTAAATCACTACAGAGAACCTATTTAAAAATTTCCCAGCAAATTGTGTGAATCTTCATTAATTCTATTCCTAGTACCAAATATTTGATATTCTGGTGATAGTCCTTCAGCACTCTGCACACAGTAGAAGGAATTTTATGGAAAAACAGCAGGGAATGAAATAATGAAAAATCTGTATTAATCAAAGTTTAGTGTGTGCTGCAATATACACTTTGTTAAGGGGAAATAAAATTAAGTGATAGGGTGCATAAAGCTGCTTGATAGATAGCAGATTATTGCAGCATAATTGATATCAGAATCTGGCCAAATTCACAAAATATGCAAACTCAGATGGGAAATGCAATCTGACACCTCTTTTTGTCTCTTTTTCCATGAGAGACTTCCTTCTGAAACAGAAAGTGCACATTCCTCTTATAATTTCTAAAAATAATTTTGGGCATTTTCTGGTTTTTTTTACAATCCGTTCAGCGCAATTTTTTGAAAGCATTGAGGTTACCTAAAGGAGTCACTCACTCGGTCACTGAAAATGAGTTATAAAAACTGTCTACTGATCCATGTATTATTGTCACATCAGCTATTCAAACTATGCAGGCCACATAAAACCTGTAGTACTATGGTATCTTCCACCAGGTAGCAAAGACAATTGCCCATCCATCTCCACTGGTATGTGGCCTCGAGCGGATTTTCTCACTAACCTCCAAGTTTTCAGAGTGAGGTAACAACCAGAAAAGCTTTGATTTAGCTACACAGTGTCAGAATGTGATCTGTTCCTTGCTACTGTTTTTAAGACACAGTTAGCTAATTAAAAAAAAAAAATTTTGAACGCAGCCTTTTCATTATCATATTATCTAGTATTGATTAATGAGATTAAAAAATCAGTCTATTTTCCAACAGATTATATGTCAGCATTATTTGAAAAATTACAATTTTTTTAAAATGTTTATTCAAAGAAAATATCTTTTAATATAAGTGTCCATATAATATGTAATTTCAAAGAAATGGTGATACCAATGCACATTAAATATGCTTTAGTTATAGAATAGCTTAATAATTTTCTATTCTCATGCTTATACAAAATTGTAAGGCTAATCTTCTATTCTTAAGGGAATTTCTGGAGGCACTGTGAGAATTTCCATATTACAAAAGGTAAACTTAGCTCCAATTCTTAGCACAGAATTCTTTAGAATATAATAATAAAAGTTGTTTATAATGAAGAGTGAGAAAGCCTTTTAAAGCATGTAATATTTTACTTATGTGTTTAAAATATTAATTCCAAAATTGGCAAAATAACTCTTTGCAGATCTGAATTCATAAAGACAAAAAAAGGTTTTCTTCAGGCCCATGCCATACTTAACCATCATAGGAAATCTGAGCACTGTCTTCTAAATCAAGACTTGTATGCTTGCCTTTGATGGGTATTTATTCCAGTTTCTCAAAAACTGCTCAGCTTCCAGATTTACAAGCCTGAGAAATAATGAAAGCTGCAAACATTTAGGGCAGGAGTAAAACATAGATCAAGTTCAAATGCATCAGCCAACTCAACATAAAGCAGCCCTATCAGCTTAAAATAAAGTTGATATGGCCCTATCAGTCATATGAACTTCCAGCATAAATTTGATCACAGCTCACAATGATTCAGATGTGCAAATCAGATTATTTTCCCCTGGTTTATAATACCTCAGCTGTGCTACGGATGTCTTCTTCCTTTCAAAAATCATGATCTGTTCCATCAGCATGGGGAGACTGCTGTCATTGCACATTATTTTGACTGTGTTATTTCTAACTGACAACATCACCTCCTTTTGATTCACACTGACAGGACCTAAAATACATAAATGGAATATTCTCCAAGGCATATAATCAATTGCATCTGCTGCATTTCTGGTATTTCCTTTGCCCTGTTTATAACATTATCATCTCTGCTTTGTTATTATAAATGTTTCCAGGAACATAGGTTGGCATCAGCTCACAGCACTCTTTCTAGAGCACTAACAATTTAAAACCTGCAAGGAATCTCAGAAGTGTTACTAATTCATTGTTCTAAAACTCAAGTTATTGTAAATAAGGTGATGAAGCATACACACCAAAATCCTCTGTAGCATATTGCAGGTTAGTGCAATACAAGGTAATAATGGTGTGCCATTCCCAAAAATAATTTTAAAAACTCTTATTATCTTGGAAATATGGTAATTACATATTTTTTACAAGGGAAAAATAAATAGTACTCAAATACTAAAATCAGTTAACTTCAGGGAAAATGCTTGAGTAAAAATCAATATCCTCAAAAATTATTTGGGATAATATGACTAACACCAAGTGAAAAAAAAGTTTTATTTTTAAGGAAACGTGTATGTACATTAATTGTGTATTTTCTGACATAAGTATTCACATGTTTTTAAATAGCACAGTTGAAAATGAAAGGATTATGTTAAAGATGGAGGGTAGAAAATGAGCTGGAAAAAAAATCTGATAAACTACAGGGAGCTGAACAGTGGAGAGGAAAGTCTATGCATAATTTAAATTAAGCAGCATGGTCTGACATAGTTTTGATAAATGTATCAGTATGAGTATTCTAAAATACAATAATTTTTGTTAATGTGCTTATCTTAGACACATAATGATTAACTGTTTAACTATGGTATACTTGTAATTGTTGCAAATGGTTATAAACAAATAAAAACCCATTAACATCTAATGTGTTCAGGTGAAGAAAGAAAACAGTCAGTGCAAATATTTTCTTTTACACAGCTGAAGAATTGCTTTGTTGAATCAAGCTAAAATATTATTTCAAGGGGAAATTCTAAAAGAAAATTATCACATTTTACAAAGAGATCTAATGAGGAGTTTGTTGAAGTTTATCATAGGAAGTGGTATCAGGAGCAGTGAAAGCTAAAGAAGAATGAAAAGAATTACTGCAGATCATTTGTGAGCTGCCTACAACTCACTCATGATAGTACCAAACACGCCATAAATTCAGCTCTAAGCTACATATGTGTGTGGATTGAAAAAGTTCAACACATTAAACCTTTCTTACAAATAGCCTGGTATACCAAGATGACTGAGGAGTTTTTAGACCAAAAGGAAGTCTGTATTAAACTTAATTAAAATTAAATTCCAGAAATTATTTAAATATGCCTTAATTGCTTTTTGAGATTATGTCAATTATGCAAAAATTATGATTTTGGGCTATTTTAAAGCTCATTTCTATGTAAGAATGAAGGAATAGGGTTGACTGTCATACAGCAGCAATCATTCTGAAATCTGAAATTATGTGATTTCAAGGCCTGATCTACCATATAAATGAAATCAACATCAAAATATAATCTCTTCATGGACAGAGAAATTTGTGTTATCTTAATCCTGTAAGGATTTTTGTGTCCTTAAATTCCCTAATGACAAAACATAACTCCCATACCAAATAATTTAGCATTTTTCTATGTTGAAGTCTAAGATGCCATTGTAGAGGATGCCATTGTATTTAATAATGTTTATAAATAACAAAGGATTGCTTTATATGTTCATTTTTGGGAAAATTATAGAATAATCTAATTTATTAAATCACATTATACTTTTGAGTTATTCATATAAAAGGTATATCTATACATGTATATACTATACTTGTACCTATATACAAGTGTTTGGGTTTTTTTCTGTTGCAGGTTTTAATGGTACAAAAGTCCAGCTTTTAAAAATTCTTGTTAGCAGTCTAGCTACATATATCAGGTAAATATTCTCTTACATACATTTTCTTTAACCCCTAGAAGAATACAATTAATTCTAAGAGGTGTACACAGAGATATTTTCTGCCACTCACCTTCTGAGGCTGAAAACCAAGCTTTCCAGATTTCAGACAAATGTTATTGACATTCAAAAACCTCCTCTAAGAAAATAAATGTAGTCAAGGATGAATCAATTATAAATACATTATAGGATCCACTAAATAAAATCCCTATGAGTAAATCATAGAATCACAGAATCTCCTGAGTTGGAAGGAACCCAAGAGAATCATCAAAGTTCAACTCCTGAAAAAAACCCAACCATTCTTGATAGAACAATGCAGTGCTAGGCCAACAACTCACCCCCACTGACAGCCACAAAAGGATGCATGGCATTGAAGTATCTACTGAATCAAACTTCTTGCATTTTCCCTGTGTTTCCTTTCTTCATTGCTCTGAGGTCATGAAAATAGATACTGACTTTAAAATCACATTTCAAAGAGGGAACTTTCAATTATTTGTCTCTAATTTTCTTTACCTTTCACAGTATCAATGCAGATTTCCTTTCAAATTGTGCAACCATCAAGTTAAAATTCTAACAGTGGATTTACTAGCAACCATGCACATTTCTATATCTTGATTGGCAGGCCTATACTTAAAACAATTAACTAAAGATTATGTTTTAAAGTGGTTATTAAACCTTCCATAAAACTTGTCTAGTGTTCTGCAAGGGTCTTACATTACTAATATTCATAAAATTCTTTCTTGATGGGGAAATATCTTTTGAGAACTACCTGAGTGCAGTTTCTGCAAAAAGTAGAGTAGAATATAAATTACAAACTTCAGTTAGTAACAAAAAGTTATTAAGACTGGCAATCAGCCATCCATTGTATATTATAGTTGTAGTATTTCTGATGGTTGGTTCACAATTGCTCCAGGAGAATTAACTTCCAGTCTAGAGCGGAGAAATGGCCAGCAGCATCTTGTTTTGATGACAAAAATGCACAGTTTCTCTGAAAGAACAAGTGAGAGACAAATTTCACATAGCTTTATTAGGCACTTAAAGACAGTTATAGAGAGTTTTTTAAATGAGAAACTCCAGCATTTCTTCTAGGTATCAAGTCTGTAGTGGTATCTACTGTAAGCCTAAAAGGATTGTCCAGTGGTCTAGTGGTCCGAATTTTTCTGTATATATAATATATATATATATAGGTAGTTAAGCCCAAGGTAGAACTCAGCATGGATATTAAATACTTGAAAAAGGATTTATGCCACTCAATGTCTGATGAACATACAGCCTGCTAGAATTTGTTGTGTAAAAGAGATCTCTGGAGCAATGCTAGCTCAGATGTAGATACATGATAATAGCAAATCTGATTCTAGAACTAAATTTTGTTTTCAATATACAGTTTAACTTCACAGGTTTTCTGCCAGCTTCTTGAATATTTAAATGTCCAAAACCAATTCTTCCAGAAACATAGGGTTTCCAGATGGAGTATTAAAGTATAAGTAAATATATTTTATATTGAAAACAAAGATGTTTAATTGAACTCATTAAAGGCTGCTGAGCCTACAGAGAGATATACAAAATAAAGCAGAAAGTCAGCTCACCAGGCAGGTTCTTCTAATCTCACAGGATATTAATCATGTCCCTTGCAATGAGAAAATTCTATTAGCTATTGTATTTAAAATTATGTGCAAAAACATTGAAAAGAGCTTATTTAACAATATTATATTCAAAGTTTTTAATGGAACAATTGGATTCAATACAACATGACATAAAACACACTTGCTATATATACACAGGTATATAGAAGCTCCATATTTGGGTGAGTAGATATACATTTGGACATGTATTTGGGCAGTCAGGTTGTGTGTTTCTTTTCATTCTTTTCACAGTGACTGTGCCCCTTCACTGTAGCTATAATGATTGAGCAATAGTCTCACAGAAAAGATTTTTATACACTGGAAACTTCATACAGTGTGAAAGAACCAAGACAAATAGCCAGTCAAGATCTTTCATGTCTCAGCTCGCCAAACTTACTGCAACTGAAATATTCCTGAAGGGTATCTAAACTGCTACTTTTACCTTGCAGCCAAAAGTACAACCTAAATTAGAGTCCAGACCCACTATATTTTAAGTACTTTGTTAAATGTTAGGATTCTATGTCCATAACAAAGCCAAACATCATTAATATTAGCCACTTAAGGCAATTGGGTTATGTTATAATCTGTGTCCACCGCCTAAATGATGTGATGGTTTCAATTTCATTCAGGAGACTGCAGGAGCCTTCTGCTCCTCATTTTACACAGGATTCAGAAGGATCCTAATTTTGGACACCACACAGCAAACCAGTTTTACTAGCAATTACTAACTAGTAATTTTTCCCACTGAAAATACTGAAAACAAATTTGCTTGCTTCACTGAAGGCAAGATAACACTCCCTGCACCCTTGCAACAATTGCAGACATACACATTTGAGTTTCATGTCACTGACAGCCCATTAGAGAAAGCTTTATGTGGAAATTTTATGTCTCCTTTCCCTCCCCAATATTGTACACTATTCAAATATCATAAAGTTTTTGGCAAAATAATCTGGTAGGAAGGGATACTGTACTCCTGATGTTTTGTTTGAGTACATTACCCAGTCATTCTCTGCAATGTCATTTCTTTCTTTTCCGTAGATACAGAAAAAAATTCAATGAACTGTCAGGCTCAGAATTGTGGCTCCTGCTCAAATGGTAAGAAATTATTTTGTGCTTGTCTCACTGAGAATAAGCACTAGAATAAAACCAAACAATCTCATTCAATATATGTGTTTCAGTGACTTGGATATTTTTTACAATCTTGTATATATTGGACTTCTTATTTCTTTTTTGTTGTTGTTGTTTTTGCTAGGCTGTTGAGTAAGAACACTTTGAATGAGAAACTTACCATGACAACTCAAATTAAATTTTCCAGTTATGAATTTAACCAGACAGCTATTGGACACTGTAATCGGTAAATACTAACTGATTGTTAAAAACAAATTCAGACATGATTAGCTGTGTAATATATACATATATACTGTATCACTGTAAAAGCTCTGTTTTATTGGGTTTTACTAACCAAGTGCTACTTCAAGTGCTTATAAAATCTAACTACACTATTAAATCTGGTCCTCTAGCCTGAATGTGATGGATTACGTATTATTCAGTTACTATTTGTGACTGCTGTATGTTGACCTGGATGTTGAGATTGTTAGCATATGGCTGTGTTTTGCTACTGGCAGAGTTGGATGGTCAGTGTCCCCCTGGCTGTGCATCAGTAAACTCACACTGCACTAAAAACAATAAGAGAAATATGCAGTGCACATATGAAGTCCTGAAAGTCCTCATCATACAGCAAAGGCAGCCTTTAATCTTTTGTAAGGAAGAAATCAATGCCTGAACGTAGTTGATAGCCCCACCTTCAAGGTGACTGAAATTTAAGTTTTGACTCCTGGATTCCGAACTTCTGAGCTTGGACGGGACCTCTGGAAACTGTTCAGTTCCATTTTGCTCAAAGCAGAGCCATCATATAATGTATTTTAATACCATCTACATTAAGGAGCTTTAACATACAGGGCTGCTTCTTTGAATGAGACAACCAAAAAACCAGAAGGATACCCTGCCATTAAAAAATCTTGCCAGAAGAGACCATTAAAAGATGCTTCTCAGATAAGATATTTTGTGCCCAACGCAATCTATTACATTCTGATGTAAAAAAAACCACTGTTGTCCTTGCATATCCTGCTTGAACTTCAAAACCCATAAATTTCTTTAAGAAAAGTACCAAATTTCTATTTAAAAGGGTTCTTGCATATGACTGCATTATTACAGCTTTGAGATTTACTCTGCCTCAACTGAACATGACAGGCTCAGGGAGACTTTTCAGCTCACACATTATAGGTCAAGCACAGTTAGCAACAAATGTTCAGTTGATCAATAGTGTGTTCATATGCTATTTTGGTTTATGTCTGAGCCATAACAGAGAGACTCCTTCCACTGCCATTGGAAGGAGTGTCTAATGTGCATCTGTGCTGAGAAAGTTACTACCCCATGCAAAGTATTCCACATCACCAAAATGAGTCCAGAGCTTCCAGATGCAATTTTTTTTCAGTAGAAAGTGTTCATTCTCGGTTTATAGAACTAAGTCATCACTAAAATCATGATGACTTGGGACCATCCATACAAATGCTTATACATAGTTAAAAGTGTGCCTAGGGAAAATGCCTGCATAACTACTTGCTAGATTTAAGCTTTGAGTGTGAGGAAAATGCATGAACAATAACTGAATCTCACACATTTCCATTTTTAGTCTGGAACTCCCCATCTCAGTCTATTCAGAGGGGTTTCAAATTTTATTGCCATGGTAGTAAAAACAATGACCCAATAGTAAGTCCCCATCCAGCCAGTGAAAATTCCACAACCTAAAAGGCTGATCCAGTAAGATATTTAAACCCATGCGATTCCTTAGTACAGAAGTAGTTCCATTGAAGTAAACTAGAACTATTTCTTTCCTTGATATGACTCCTTCTCTTAGGTCCCAGTATTCTGCCAAACTGAGACCTAAGAGAAAGTGTCTCACAGAAAAGAAAACAGCTATAATTCCTATTTTCTATTGGGGACTATCAGTTTCTTTCCCTAAGTTTTTACATCTGGGCTCAGACTTGCTTGCTTAAGTAATTCAACTGGCATTAGGAACACATAGACTTCTTTTTTTAAAAGAAGGGCTAAGCTGGGGAACAGAAAACTTACAATGAAAATAAAACAGCACAGCTGAACACCAAAAAGAATTTTTCCAAACAATTCTGAGGCAACTCTCCAAATTATTTGTGTTCTAGTAAACACTTACATACAACAGATCATTTCAGCGTAGTTAAGACTATTCCAAGAGCCAGTAAACTCCAATTGTTCATAATAAATTGAAACTAAATTATTTACCACTCAGAGAAGATGAACTATTTTGTGTGATCAGCTGGCATCCTTGTTCAAACCTTGTTTTGTAATGCGAGATATCTTAGACAAATTTAAACACTAACAACATAATATCTTTCTAATTGTTCCTGAGCTGTTTCATCAGTAAAACAAAACAGCATATAGAGATGCATGCCGCTTGGAACTTAGCATACATCAGAAATTTATTTTTTCATTCTTGCTAATGTGTTGTGCTGTTAGGTGACATTGGACTTGACTTTGCCTTTTGCCCTGTTTACAGCCTTCTGACAATACAATAATGAATTATGGCTGGGTGTCTAATTAATACCACATTTTGCAGAGGGAGTTTTATGACTCATCGAGACCATAAAGTCATTGTTATTAGAAGGCTCATCCTATATTGCTTTGTCAGAAAATTCTGATTTATATGTCACCTACTGAAATTTAGTGAATTCAATCTGCTTCTAGTTTTAGCACAAACAGGGAAATGTATCTTCTTTTCACATCCCACCCCTCTAATCACACTCTCCAAGAAAATAAATATCCATTACACCTTGTACACAACCTAGCAAAAATGCAATAAAACCAAATAAGTGTGTTTATGATACCACAATATGGTTTTAACAAATGGATTTGAAGACTCTCAATCCTGCGAAGGTAATTATACAATTTGATGGGGTCCACAGTAGCTGTAATCAGATTAGAGAACTCATAACAATATTGTTGACCATGAATTTGGAATACATTCTTTTTTACTTAAATCGTTTGTTTTCATACAGTTAGATTATAATTTTAAAATATCTGCTACTCTAATATAAATGATTGCAATGTATAACCTAAATATTACTGTCACTAATATCTTGTTAATTTTTTTCAATTTTTGTTTTATTTGATTGATTGTTTCAATTTGTTGATAGCAAGAACCTGAAGGATCCACCCATTATATCAAATATACATTCTTCTTCTTCTTGAAGTAAATCACACAACACAGTCCTCTTAAGCTTCCCCTTAAAATCATTTAGACATTTTTGGCTGCCAGTGCTGCAAAGTAGTAGACTGGTCCAAACCTCACTCATCTAATGGTTAAAAACTTTTATGCTAATTTCCACCCTAGACCTAGACATGACCACTTTGCTTACCTATGTTCTTATGCCAAGCGCTAGTTTTCAGCTAAAATAGTCATTTTATTCCCTAGTGTTCAACTTACGAGCTTTTTAGAGTGAAAAAATATTTTCCAACCTTTCATTTCACTACCATAATTAAGATAATCCGTTCTAGCCTCCTCTCAGAAGATTAGCCCTCCAAGCTGTAATCAGCCAATAGCCTTTTCCTACACTGGCGAGCACTTGAACTCCTAGACCATGGGAGAGCAGAACTGAACCCATTCTCCTCTGAACTGAATCCAGTATCTTCCACTGCTTTTGCTAGTGAAGATGCCTCTCCTTGTGTTATCTGCTATCTCTGTTTTCAGAGCTGAATCATGTTGATAGCTCAGAGCAAACGTGCCATATATTAAAGCATACATATTCTTCACATGCATGATCATGGTATTTTATGGAATGTTATACTGCCTAAATTATCATTAAGTAAGTTATCCAGTTCTTCTTTATGGAATTGCTTTTGATTATATCTCTTTTCTTTTAAATTTTAAAGTAATTTTTCTACTTTTTGTGAAATTTTGACTTCAGTCAGTCCCGAGACCTATCTTTGCAAAGCTTTCCAAAGTAATGTGTCCATCCATTCAATGCCTTACCCCCATTGCCTTGCTCATTCTCTTCTATATATTTTTCCTGAAGTTCAGTTTAACAAAAAGATCTTCAAGTGAAATAATTACTGGAAAATACATGACAATTCATTTGCTTACAAAATGAATTACCAAAAAATGTACTAGTTTTGTCAAATATAATCAGCCTTTGGTAAATCATCTTTCCATCTCCTCTAGTGTCTTAATTTGTTGTCTTAATATTTTCTGAGAATAATTTATTTAAACTAAGTTACATTCATCTAGTCTTCTGAATGAGCTCTTCCTTTCAACCAACAAAAAATGAATAGTAATGAAATATAAATACAGCTGTTGAGATGAAAGAAAAAGACAGCCTGTTAACCTAATGGAATCTGTTACATACATATTCAATTCAGACACTTCCCAAATACGTCATACTGCCCACCCTGATCTCTAAATCTTAATCCCAAAAAATAGTAGGAAACCGTACAAGTTTTATCCACTGCTACTATGCCTATGCCCTCAGCTTTATCCAAAAGGAAAAAACTAATAAAAAGAAAACAGCATTATTTAATTTGAGGGATTTTTTTTTCCTACCCACTAAATTCCTCAAGAGCTGATGAACAAAAATGTTTCTTGGTGCCAGTTATGACCATTCCTACGCTGGTACAGGCAAGCATTTAGTAATACTGAGTCAGTATTAGTAAACACACATCAGCTGGTAGCAATTTCTCATTGTTCTAAAGCATTACAATGAGTAAAGCTTCCTATGCAAGTAAAAATATATCATGTAATTGTCAGACCAAAGTAACTGAAAAATTAAAAAAAAAAAGCAAGGCGTTTTTGAAGCCAGCCAAACTTGGATTTTGTCAGCCACTGAAAGCTGAGCCCATTTAAGCCATGCTCTCAGCCTTAAAGTGAATTCCTTCCTTGAGAAAAACTCACATTGATTTTGGTATAAAATTTGTCAAAAAAAAAAAAAAATAAAGAAAAGAAAAAGAAGAGAAAATTAGCCAGAAGCTTTGTGTATTCTTTGCCTGATACAAAAGAAAAGGAAGAAATAACAGATGAGGAAAGAAGTATTCCGTGAAAATTTTTAACTCACATAATGTTAGGCATTTTGGTGAATATGGTCAAATATGGTCAAATATGGTCAAATTTAAATTGTTGAAAATATATTTCAGACTAATATTTGGCAAACATTATTTAAGAGTTTACTTAAATTTCCTTCTTTCCTTAATGAATAATTTCACCTGCAAGCTTTTCTACAATAGTGTTCATGAATGATGTGGAAAACAGACTGGTTTATAGTTTGAAAAGAATGGATGGAACAGTAGCTAGTGAGCTATAAGAAACTGAAAATTTTTTTCAGTAAATGTAAATACATTGAAACTAGGAAATAGAGAGCATTTAACTTTTACTTTGTCATTCATCTTTAGAAGTATTTTATGGTTTTTATTTGTTTAAAGAAAATAAAATATGAATGTACTTTAATTTTTTTAATAACACATCCTAACAATATTTTTTTAAAGTATCTGGTGAAAAAGAATATAAAAGATAACTTATGTCAACATTTCTGTTTTCTTACAGTAAAAAAAGTACCTCTAAAACTTCCCCTCTGGTAGTGTCACCTGTTAATTAACCACAAAAATTCCAGTGGTATGTCTGATGATGCAACACGGTTTAAATCCATGTGACTTTCAGAGGCCTGTATTAAAATTGGAACATTTTAAAATAAAATCTTAAAGCCACATCCTAAGTTTAGGGATTGCATTTGCCTTCCAGGGGCTTTGTTTCCTTCTATTTTATCCGTTTCAAGAGAGGGGGGCCACCCTTTCTCCTGGTTAGTTCTCAGGACCTGGAACCCTGCTGGTTCTGGTCCCTGAAAGTGATTTCTGTCTGTCTCACTCAGCCTCTCTCCCACCTGCCCCCACTCCCTGCTTTTCTCCTTCTCCAGCTATTCCCTCTCCTAATATGTATTAACTCACTCCTTGTGCACCATGTTCACCTGCAAACTGGATACATATTAATGACCAGTCCTGACTCTAAATACCCTACCAAAACAAGAAATCTAATAAAATGTTACTTAAATGGGTTTTTAAAGAGCGGTATTTTAGACTAAGGCACCAGGTAGGCAGTAAGATTCAATATCTTCTTGAGAGAGCAAAGCCATGCTATTAAGACAGATTGAAAGTCAAAAGTCATTTCTTTGTTCAAGGGTACCTCATATTTAATCCTATCTAAATTCAAAATGTAACAAAACAGCTCAATCATCAAAACTTGAGTGAAAATTTATGCAGTATGTATCTTACTGCTCTTGAAAATTAACACTTTGAGGGAGGGGAATGATTTTTTCTAATACTGCTTCCCAAGTCTCTTCTCCAGGGCAACATTTTCTTTGAAGCATTATATAGCCCTCAAGTGACAAGCTACATGCTTTTGAAAGATGTCAGTGGCCTGGTTGGAAAAGACAGAGTGGGAGAGGCCAAAGAAGTAAATGCATTTTTTTTACAGGAATTGTGCCTCAGTGATCCATAACCATGTGGAACAGAAAGATGGTTTTATTCTCCCTTTGACATGGTGCCAGCTCCATTGCCTAAGGACTTTCTTCACTGTCAAACATGTTTTGTTCTGGTATCTATAGCCAGTTCAACAGCAACATTAATGTTTTATATTCAGAGGTGCCAGCTATGCTTTCACATTTGATTTGCATTTATTCCATAAAACGTCAGTATTCTAATATGCTGTAGCACCTGGCTTTAAATCACTGGCAGCAGCATAAACCTGCTGAATAACAAGTTCAGACTCCAAGAGGAGATATCAGAATGTGGTTTTACTGCCGAGTTTCATTTTCTAGAACTCAATCTCCACAACAGAACCTCAAATATTGTGGCAAATGTTATTATTCTCAAACTACTTAGTAAGTACAGGTACTTGTGGAAGCTTGAGGTAAAATAGGCAATACTGCTGAAAAGTACATATCCCTTCTCTTCTCCACTTAGATTTAAAAAAGAAGGTGTAAATATGGATGTGGTATGGCATACAAAAAAGCCGACATGTATCAGGTTGTCATGTTGACATTCACTAACCTTTACATCAGAAAAATATGGTTTGGATTTAAGATTTTTAAACTATTAGTCTGTGTTTATCCTCCTCTTGTAAAAGCAGTTTTTCTTTCGGATTTTCATAGTAAATTTCTGGACTCATGACTAAATGTTATTATCTTATTCTGATCAACAATTTGCATACTGACAGCTGAGCTGACACAGCTGACCTGCCATGGCTGGGAGATAAGATGCATTAGCTCAGTGATGAGGCATGCTAAAAGTGTGGTATGGCTCAGGGAGACCTTCCACTTATTCAGCAGCTGTAATTCAGTTGCATTTAGCTGTATGTCCCTACCTTTAAAATATGTCTCTGCTGCAGAGTACCAGACATAGAGGTGTGGGTTTAGTAGTTCATGAAGAAATAGCTAAGTAGGTGTGACTCTTTATGAAAAGGGATAGTTCTCGAGAAACAGTAGGTTGTTTCACTGAAATGGAAATACAGATGAAATGTGAATTTCATTACTTAGGTTTAACAGGAAGCCCTGGGTTGTTTTTCAGTTTTGGTTCATTAGGACAAAAGTCTTAGAACCTGATCTACTGATGTTTTAGCTAAGAAAACAGAGCTTTAAAAACTCTGTCAGAAGTGGTGATTGTGTCTATACAGACATGTATTTAACTAAATGAGTTCAAATTTTTCCTTCATGTGGGATCAGGTAACAAACAGCTCATTTATCACTGTCCAAATCCTAAAGTTAAGTCCTTATTTCCTTTTATGTTTCTTTCCCCATTGCAAACTAATGGTACACTTTTCTTAAATATAGACTACATAATATGTATAAAAAATTTAAAAGAATAAATCATTAAAAAGCATTTTACAACATAGCTTTTTCTACTTGGAAGTCAGTAGTGTAAAACTGTGTAATTTCTAATTACTGTAACTTACTACCTGGGCAAAATGGACTTTGGAAGATAGGAACCAGAATTTATAAGTGTTTTTACCAACTTCATGGGCCAGCACTGGGTCAAGGGGCCAGAGAGGATTATTATTTTTAAAAACTTTAATTTTGTCCCCTGTGTTAAACCAACACTCTAGGGAGGAACCCTTGTCAAACAGTAGCTCACCAGTTAGAAGAAATAGATTAATTCCTAGTCCAGAACAGAAGACTTGAACTGCTGTGAAAATGGCCTTTTCCTGTGACTTTTTTGGTCTTTTTTTCAATTTCTTTATTCAAGCCCTTCTACTGTTTTGGTCAAAAAGCCCAGAAGACACACACCCCATGTTTCAGTTTTAGTTACTTAAAAATATCAAGCTTCTGGAAGAGAGAAATGTTATCAAATCACTTAAAATTTTGGTAAGATTTTAAAGTATTAATGTATGAGAAGATTTGGAGAAGGGCAAAAACATGGATGTTGCAATCTCAGGCTGGGAGAGATTTTTTTTCTTTTAGACAAGTAAAAATTTCTTACTAATATTTTTGCAGCACTCATTTTTTTTTCCACTCATGAAAGGGTTTCTGCTTTTGATATGACTCTGAAGATATATCCGAAAACTTGAAGTGGAATTAATTTTTTTTGCCAGAGCTTCACAAAAATAAGGCAATGAGATGCATGGAAAGAGGCTGCTTTATAGCTTTGTTTTTTCCTCATGGAACATAACAGAAGGAAATGTCCGGTCTTTCAGAAGGAAAGAGTTGATAGGCAGGTGCTAAAATAATCCAATGGAATTGAATTTGACTTGGGGAATTATAGTGTTTACAGTGTGTGTATGTGTGTGCATGTATGGGGTTTTCATAAATGGTTTGGCACCCTTAGTGATTAGAAAAAGGCACCCAAAGTTAATACAAGATTTGATACAAAAGAACTCAAAACCTGATAAAACTATTAAGCAACAACACAGTATATTTTCCTTTAAGTATATTTTGCTTTCCTTTCCTCCAAGTTAGTTCACTGGTTGAATAAAATGTTATTCAATTATATTTCAGGATGTTACACCTAAACTATTTTCATTTTTATCCTGTTGACCAGGTAATGTTACTTTTGTGCTTAGTAAAAACAAGAACATGTTTCCCAGGAAATAAAGATTTTTTTTTAATTAATTGTTACAGAAAATAATCCCTGGAAGCCACAGCAGCTTAATTTCTGCTCATAATTATTTAGGGCCTGAAATGTTCTAGAGATCTTTATAGACTTAAGAGAGTCTACTCACATTTTCAGTACAGTTCTTGGGTTTGGTTTATCAATTATTGGAAAATCATCTTCGTGCACTGAGAATAAACAGGAGAAAGTGGAATTTTCTTTTATTCAAATGTGCACACAGCTAAATACTTCTCCTGGGTGATATTGTGAATTTGAAGCCTCTGCAGTTTTACTTTGGTATTTTCTCTAGGGACCACAGAGAAATGTGGAAGGGTCTGTGTGAATATCCTGAATACTGAAACTTTTTGCAAAGGTGTCCTGGCAGTAGTTTTATACCATTTTGCTATTGAAGGAGATGTTTTCATAGAAGCATTCTAGCTGGTATAGGCTATCTGTTCAAAGTTTCTCATTATGCAACAGCTACAGAGGGGATATCAAGGTCATTGAACCCACCCATCTAGTAGCTCCCTCTTACTGATATAACAGTTTTAGTCAACATGATTGCTTTTTTACTTACCTTGGAAAATTGTTGGGGTTTTTTTACTACAATTATGGACATGTAATATTAAATTTTATGTTAAAGTAATATTAAAATTGCATATTCAAGTGGGAAAAATATGCTTTAAAAATTAAGGAAGTGAGAGTTAAAGGTCCCAACGTATACATTAAGGAAATTACTAGAAAACCTTGTCCAACACATCTAGATAGAAAGATGTGACCACCTGGACGAAAAGAGATCACGTGATGAGAAAATGTGTACCACTTTTAATGGTGTGCATTTCTGGACACTTGAAAGAGGAAACAATATTCCTAGTATCCAATAGCTTTAAACTTGATGGAAACCCTCTTACCTTCCTGGCTTTACTTCTCACTCTTCAAACCAAATGTGTGAAAGAACTTAAAGCAGTTGCTTAGAGGAAGGAATTAAGTTTACAGGCATATTTTTACTTTGGATATTTATTAACTCTAATATTTTACAGTTTTCAGAACTGGTTGTCAACTTTTCTCCTTAGACTAATTTTCTAGGTTGAGAATGGATTCTGTTTTCTTTTCTTTTGCTGCTGCACATTACCTTGAATGACTGCTTGGATTTAATTTGTGCAGCACAGGAATAACACTTAACTTATTCTCTCTCTCATTAACTGTAGAAATACTCTCACAGGGGTGAAGGTGAATGCCATTTCCCTAACAACAGAATGAGGTGGAGTGGGCCCAAAAACATTCTTCAGCCTTTAGACAACAATTTGGCAAGATATGAAAACACGGAAGATGGAACATATCAGTCGCTAACAGCCAACCTACACATTCATGAGAATCTACAGCTGGCATAATTTAGATAAGCACATTGCAATTAGCAGAGTTGGAATTTAGCTAGAACAATGGAGCTATCCCTCTTCCTCTTGAAAATATCATCAGGGACTATTTTTAATGACAAGTAATTAATATCTTGATTAAACTCTTCTGTGAAAAAATTCAACTTCGACATCATGGACAATTTTGCAGGAACATTAATTCAATTAATAGTGGAAAATAAGGAGGAATATAATCTATTAAAATGCCACCATTGCTTGGTTTAGTCTCTGAAAATATCCTATTTTATCAAGGTATATTTTGTACAACTGATGTTCAAGGAGTAGATTCTGAAATGTCCTCTTTTTTTTTTTAATGCCCATAGATAATAGAAGCCTTCTGCTGAAGGATAATTTATAGTTTATATCCTAACACTCATACTTTAAGGGGGAGAAAAAGCATTTTATAAGTCCATATAAAATAAAAACTATCTGATATACAACCCTCAATTCCGAGTAGGAACACTATCCTGTTACTTCCTTAAGCAATAAACAACTTTTTTTTGATTCACATCATTCAAAGCAGAATAGTTTCTAAAACAATTTATACCTTTTTCAAAGAAAAAAAAGTCACTTTAGACCTGTCCAATCACAGTAACACATCCTGTCAAGAGCTCTGCAACAAGATCCAGCTGATAAATGGTGTGTAAAGAATACTAATCAGGTTTCTATATAAATAAAGTGCGTCCTATACTTCAGTTTCTGGAGGTTTATTGTCCAAACATTTCACTAAAACAATAACTGCCTTTTTAAAAGTCCTTTTGCCTGAGGTAAAAGATAAGCTTGCAAGTTCACTTTCATGATGTGTTTTTGCAAGTATCAACCCTGTTGCTGCTATCAAGCACTTGCTCAATTTGTGCAATTTCAGTGATTTCACAATCAGGTCATTTGAACTTCTGCCCTTCTGACATTATAGTAGGGGAGGAAGTGTGTGCATATGGGTGGTTGTGGGGAAGGAGAATCACATCTGTGGTAAATATGTTGGTATTTTAAATGTTAAGGTAGAGTCCAATAAAATATTAAAAGCAAGGGCTGCACACTTTCCTTGCTCATCTCATTTCTCTAAAGCATCGAACAAAGGATGCTGAACACGTCTATAGCACAGTGCACTCACTCAATTGTTGAATTCCTAATGTCAAACCAGCACTAGCAAATGCAGTAAATTCCTCTGAGGCAGCACTTCAGTGCACAGATTCAGCAGCAGGAGGTCCAGAGTGTCCACTCTAAATTCTGAGCTTTTAAAGTCGAAGAAACATGAAGTCCAAGGCATACAAATTACAGGTCAAAGTAGGACTCTGAAGTTTCAAGGCTTCTTGTTTAAATATTGACCTAGAGAAACAGACAGATGTTAAAGGGTGTTTGGTTTCTATTTCAACTGATTACTTTCTAAGCTATAAGTTACATTCTGCAAGGGGAGAAAGTTTTCTGCAAAACAGTGTGAGGATACTGTGTTTCAGAAAGCAGAGAGAGGAATGTGAAAGGGCAAACAGTCCCATATTCTCTGTCCACACAAACTAAATTCTGTACGGATTCCGGGTCAGGAAAAGATAAACCAGAAGACCTTCAAAAATCCCAGAACCCTCCTGCAAGAGCTGTTAAACCTGAACTTTCTCCATCTCCCTAAACTTGAAATTTAATTCCAGGTTTTGATCTTGCTAATTCTTTATAGCAGTAGTCTAAAGAGAAGACTAGAAGGGAAGGAGAGAGAGTACTTGAAGGTCTTTCAGACAACCTACTGTAAAAACATGGAGATTATCCTTTATCTTCTGTCCCAAATATTTTTCCTATGAGCCCATTTTCAATTCTTATAAATGAACCAAGGCCCTGTCTCTTTTCTGCCTGTGGATGATCCCTTACCTCCTGAGTAGCTTGGAACGACATTAGAAATCTCCTCTGACATTACCACACCTTCAAAGCACTGCAACACTGGATTCCCGCCATAGCAAAGATCATCATATCCTCATTCCTCCAAAAATCCACCCTACTACTAATTCCTGAGTTGAAAATGCCTCACTTTGTCACAGCATTCCTATTTTCTCTATCAGAAGTTCACCAAACAATCCTTGTCTCCTTTCCCATTTCTTCAAGTTTTTTACATAAGTCAGCTAAAAATAAGTACCATCTTGAGCCATCTGTTTCAAAACCATGCTCAAGCAGCAAGATGTTATTTCTTACCTGTTTGCTTCAAATTTTGTCTGTCACACCCCTGAATCCTCTACTTACAAGCTGCTGTGAATGCCAAACTCATTTGTGTACCACTGAATCTCTCATTTGGTTCAAAATCCTCTAAAGCCTCTTGACTCATCCTTACAAAGGTAGCTGCTCACTAAATCCCTATTCTGACCCAGCCATTCACCTAGGATTAAATTTGCCAGCCTTATTTCTCTCAGGGAACTAAAAAATTCAGATATAAAAATCCTGTAGGATAGGACCCTATGAAATGGAGGCAACTGTAAAGAACATACCTGGGAGGAAAAAAAATAAAGAACCGCAAACTAATGGTCTTATATTGTTTGCTTAGTCTCTAAGGAAGAAATTGCATACAAGATGTAGTTTTCCCTCTTTTTCAGGTTTCCCTTCTCTTTCAGTAACATAAGAAGCAGGCTCCAGACAGTGGCAGCTGTGAGAAGTGTTTCCCTTTGTATCTCACCTATTAATTTGGTCTCCATCTCAGGCTGCCTGCTGTACCACAGCTCACCAGCTGGGCAGCTTTTTCTCTCACCAATTACTTGCACACAGCCTGTGGACTCCAGCAGGGAGAGAGGCCAGGGCACTGCCAGCCATGAGAAGCTCTGCTCCTGGATATGCCAGGCACTCAGCATGCACTCCACCTCAGACACCTGCAGCCTCCCTAGCTGTGACCATGGAAGGTCTGCCTCAAGGCAAACTGTCTCATGTGCTGGAAAAGAGGGAACTGGTAGGTGTTCACAAAACTGAGAGATTTCACACCAAAAATAATATCGACTCTCAAATAGCCCTGAACATTTACAAGATCTGAGAACATTTTCCAGCTGTTTGCCTCAGGGAAAAACACAGCCCCCACCATTTTTCCATGCATTCTCTAATTGCCATGGCAGGAGACCCCCACTATGGGCTGGAAGTCTGACCCAGCCCACTCCAGACACCTTTTCCAGCAGCCCAGCCCAGGGATTGCAATCCCAGGCGCATGGCACAGAGCGCTGCCTCAACACCAGGAGGTACCAGGACCATTTCTTGCCCAATTTCTTGCTGTTTGCCAAGTAGTATTGGGTAGATATTTCCTGCGGAACTGTGTCGAATTATGTTTTGTGCCTGTGAAAAGAAACTGAGAATTCAGGAGACAAACTGATAGTGAATTGCTTTGCAGGAAAGCCACCACTATCGGAGGATTTTTGGTCTTTTACCCAACACTTCTCCCTCAGATTCCTACCTACAATTATTATGGATTAAAACTCCATTTCCATTCATATCTCAACAAGATTAACTGGACAAAAACTTTAATTTCAAGTCTTTATGAATAACTTCTTCAGAATCTCCCTTGTGCTTTAAATCCATGCCAATCAATTCCACACCAGACAATTCCCCAGTAATTAACATGGAGAAGCCCCCCACACCCCACTAGGGCCATTTAAATAAATTTTGTCTTGCAGCAATAACAGAAATGTGGACAAAAGTCTGTTGAAGGCTCCAGATAGGTTGCACATGTGGTGATTTGCTACTCAGCATCATTGGGTCAGACTTACTTTTAAATGGAAAGTAGATGGTATTGAAAATATTTTTATTCATCTACAAACTTAGCTCCCATTTCATGAATATCCCATTTGATAAATAGTTTCCTGCAACCTGTTATTGGCCCAAAGGTTATGCAACCTTCTCATGCAGGTCTATGCCAAGGTGGTAACATCTTGAATCAACAGAGATTTCAACAGCCTCTTTGGAAAGAGCTTTGGTTTTTTATGTTTTAGTAGAACTGCAATGCAAATAAACCCTATAATGTCATTGACTTCATTATAGTATAACAGCTGGCAACATTTGCATTTTTCTCAACTTTACCTCCACAGAACTGACAAGAAGTGTTTCCCCACATCATAATGCTACTAGAGAATTATTTAAAAATGGCTAAGATAATGTCACAGGAATATTCATTAATATGTCAAAATTTCTTTTAAAGTTGTCATAAAGCCTCTTTCTTATAAATTGAATGATAATATCTACGAAATACATTTTGCTTCTGCAGAACACCACTACTTAAGACATTATGCATGTAGACACACTCAGTAGATCCTGTAGGCATCAGCTGTGTGTCCATAAATTAGGAACTGTTACTGTGATCTCCTGATTTGATTTTCCACACTTAGGAAAACCTTAATGAATGACCACATTAGTCCGGCTAAAATATTATTTGTATTAAGGAAGAGTGTTTTCTAAATTCAATAGTTATTCCACTTTGAAATGCAATTCCCTGTCAACATAATTAACTTTGTAAATGGATTCTCATGTGGAATTATTCAGCAATAGCTAATTTCTTGTGTTATCAAGCTCCAATGACCTTCATATCTCTTATAATATGCACAAAGTAATATCACCCTTGTACCGACAACAAATTTAAAGCAAAATATCAAGGAAAAATAAAATTGTTGACATGATTTGAATTAGGACTTCCAGACACTCTTGTATACACACACTTAGCATTAACTAACTTACTTCTCTCCCTTATAGCTTTATAACCTATTACAGGTGCTGAAAAAAGTAACAAAATCATGTGATTAAAATGAAAATATTTTCTCTCTGTAGAAAATTGTCATATGGCTAAGTCAAAATAAATCCTACCAAATTTATTTATTGCTGATTCATAACTAAAAAGGGTTTTCTATTTTAAAAAGTCACTTCTTTTAAGAAGAAAATTTGACAGAGCATAAAGATTCTGATCTGGACAGGCAATCCCAGACATACACATTTCTAAGACAATAAATCAATAACATCTGCTGACATATGTATTTACATATTCTTATTGCTTAAAAAGTGATGATGCCATAATCATGTTGCAAGCACATGTGCTTGTTCCCTTGAAACAATAGTTCATGTCTTGTTTTGGATAACTTATCAACATACATTGAGTATTCATAAATTATTACAAAACATTTTGCTAATACTTTCCACATAGCAGACTGCGGTAGTATTTAAATAAATAAAACCACACTTACATGTTAGAGTTTAACCTAATTCAATGACTATAGGAATAAACTATTTACTTTAAACAAATAATGTTATTAGAATAAAACGTTATTACATAATCATTTATCACTAGGATTGACAATTTAATATCCATTTTCTTCTCATGACTGAAAAAATCGTTAATCAGATCCAGTAAATTACCACAAGTTGCTTAAACCCCATTGGCATTAAAATTGTTCTTCTGCTTTTAGGTACCATTAAATGTAGCTCTGTACATCCCCTTTCTTCAATTGACAATTATTCAGTGTACTTGAGCAAGATCAACAATTCCATCATAGCAGACATTCCAGCAGTTTGATTGGCACCATGCAGAACTCCAGCTGCTAAACCTTAAATTCTTTAAAGCACTGAATAAGAAACTCGATTTGCATAATAATTTCTTCTGTGTTCAAAGAGATTGCTCATATCATTATGGAATTTGATGGGTGAATAAAGAGTCAAAAATCTGGCCATGAGAAAAAAAGCCTCATTAAGGCTTATTTCTTCTTTCTAAAAAGAGAATGGATGTGAAAATATAATGAGGTATCTCTGTGGAGAAGCAGTACATACACACAAAGTGTAACTTCCCTATCTGTACAAACTGCAAGATGCTTTTGCTCACTTGAGAAGGAATTCCTTGCAGTTCATTTTGCAGAGAAGATAGAAATAGTGCTCATTCTTGTCTTGAAATTGTATTATTACATGAATGGTAAATATTGCTAAAAATGTGGCTGGAGTCACTGATTATTATATATTGTTTCCTTTGGCAACTGAAGGGTTGAAGGTGCTCTTTGACACCAGCTATTAGTGGTCTAACCTTTCCACTCTGAAGACATGAATTCAAGTCATGCTAAGAGGAGGTTTTGTCCCTGTGCCCAAGGACACAGTTTGGCATGCATATTTATAAAACTTGTTTAGAGCTGGACAAGGTATGCAAGCCTTGCTCTCAGGAAATCCATGACAGCTCTCCTTTTGGCTTCCACCAGCCAGGCTTTCCTCTAAGGCCCAGAATATAAAAGTGTCACAAGAGATCTGACTAAACTTTAGCTTCCTCTTTGGCTCTTTCACTTCTCGGCAACAGTTCAATTTTTCTTGGCCAGCTTTCCAAAATTCTGGCAAAGAGAATACAAAAAAAGAAACAAGGAAAAAACCCCAAACTTCGTCTTGCCTCTTGACTATTTCAGGAACCCATTTTTCCTTTAAGTTGCATCTGATTTGATCTATTCTTTCTTGCACCAGCCAGAACAGTCTCTTTGGGACATTCTCCTGACTCAAGAGCCCAGAAAATTTTGGCCTCCTTTTCTTTCTGATCTGGCAAATCCTCTATACCAAAGGGCCAGCAGTAATTGGCTTGCATCCAGTAATACAATAGTTGTTTCCATAAACAGTCGTTATTTTCTTTTGCAAAATTTTCTCAAACTTCTGAAGACTTTACTTGATTTACTTACACACAAGGGGTTTGTTGTTTTTTTATTAGACCCCTCTTTTAACTGAAATCTCCTTTTATAGCACATTTTCTGCTTGTGTCACTTGCTGTCCTTTAGGTGTGTTAAACTTTATCATGGTGTTTAGTTACATCTCTGATTTGAATGAGCTTTCAAGTGAATCACTTCAGACTAAGCGAGGATAGCCTCTGGTGCCATTCTTTGCAATCATCCATTTTAAGAAGCAGCCATTTAAAGTGCCAAGAAAATGTTTTCACAAGCACTATACATTTGTACATGCTACAAGTGGGTAGCAGAAGTCCCCTGTTATGAGTCTTGTTAGATTTTTGTAGCCTCTCTGATCACATTTACTGCTTAGCACCAGAATTCTTCCCCCAGACCTTTTTTGTCCAGGGGCTGGTAGTAATGCCTTGCCAACAGAGACTATTAGGTCCTGGTACTCTAGTCACACAGATTAAACTTTTATAAGATAAGGGAAATAAAATGGAGGAAAAAGAAATAATCAAGGAAAGAGGTTCCCATGCCTAGGGTACATTTAGCCATGTAACTAGATCTGTACTATCAGGAACAGTAGCAGAGCATCAGGTACCAAGCAGGAACAGTTACAACTGAGCAAACATTCACTCCTGTTCAGCCAGGGCTTACATGCTCTTTGGAATGGGACACAGCTGGAGAGGAGACCAGAGGAGAGATCTGGCAACATAGGCTTGGACAGAAACATTTACTCTTATCCTTACCTTATCCTTATGATGCTTGCATCCTAAAGTAGGTCCCACAAAAAGAAAGGAAGATTTTAAACAATTTTTTTTAAGAAGACGGTACATTTTTCTGAGTAAAGAGACAGAAAACATTTTCAAAGAGACAGGACAAAAGAGATGACAGCCAGCCATCAACCTATGCAAATTTTAGGGCTGATTTCAAATTAGTGGTGTATAAAAGCTTTTTATGTCAGATCATGCATGAAAGATCAGACCAGCCATGTAGGTCAATATTTCATTTAGATTTGATCTAAAAAAAATATTGAGCTAAAAATAATACAAATCATTACTAACTGAAGAGCCTACCACACAAGGTGTGAAAAAAATATGTAAAGAAACTGTATTTTGTGGGAGAAATTATTGTTTATACATGGCTGGTGCAATTTAACCAGGAAAAATTTTATTTAAGGCTTTTTGAAATAAACAGAATCGTAAAGTGACTAATCTGCAGATGGCAGTGAATTTTCTCATCTTGAAGAATTTAGCATGCCAAATCAACCATCCTGGAAAGTGAAGAGTCTGTTATCTGCTTACTTCCACAAGCATCAATTCTATTCAATTTGTTCTTAAATACTGTCAGTGTTGTTTGCTTCTTTTTTTCCTGGGAAACTACAAGGATTCCTCTTGTCTTCTCTTCCTCTTAAAAGCAGATTTGTATTGACAGGCCCACATCACTCTCTGAACTTGGTTTCCTCCCCTGAAGGATTCAGTTCCATGGTCTACAAGAGGTGTTAATGACTGACGGAAGGGAATTCTCCGCTGGTGGTGGATTGTCCTGTCTCTGCACAAGGCTGATTCTGTTTCCAGTGTCAATGAGAGGTGCAGTGCTGTGTGATCTCAATTAGTCTTCATCATGGTACACAGCCAGTGACAGGATAAAGATACACTCCTGAACCAGTGCAGAATTTCAGAGGGAAACTCCACCCTTGCAGAGTGTGTGATCAGTGTGATTTGAAATAAAAACGAGAACAGAACCCTTTGCATAAATAATTTAAATGCAGCAACTACTGTAGCAACCACACAGAATATAAATCACTAATTTGAGAGACTAAATCCCCTGATTTCAATATCAAACCATTAAGAGGCTATATTTGTCAGACCACAGCCTGTGCCTGCATGGCACTGCTCAGAGAAACTAACAGCACTTCTGTATTCAAATGGTAATTACAAGAAGTAGAAAACCATGCCCACCTTAAACCTTCAGTTATAAATGTTCACTTTTCTCATAAACAAATAGAACAGCACCCTTTTCTGAGGAGCACTTTTGAAGTGCCTGTGCAGTTAAATTGAACCATTTTCCTTTCGCCCCTCTGCGCTCTGCCAAATCCATCCCTCTGAGCAGAGAGGTCACAGTGATTTACAAGAGTTCACTTCCCCCAGAGAGGTCACTCCTGTCTGCTCACAGGCACTGCAGAATTTGCACCCTCACGTGCATCTGATGAAGTAAGGAAAGGAGTGAGACGAAAAACACCACCCCACTGGATACTAGCGGTGTAATGAAAATAAGCTACACACATTGGGACGTCCAAAGTTGTGCATTATTTGAAAAATGCTAAGTAATCCTGAAAATTACAGATACCAATGAAAGCACCAGCCTCTTTCTTTTATTTTGTAAAATAGCTTTTGGAGTGTTTTTGAGATTAGTTCCTTCCAAAGCAAGACTTCTAAAAACAAACTGGGTCTCTCTACTCTCATCCTTGGGTGAAAAATGCCATGTAATTTTCAGCCAAATTCAGCAGAATAAGCTCAATTAGCTGTGTTTCTTATCACCTCATTCATTCTGGTTTGTTTGGGGGTTTTTTAATGCCAGTTAGGAAAACTCATAATGTCCCACTAAGACATCCTTTCAATACCAACCCTTTACATACCCAGATGATTCTCTTTGGAAAAGATTTTTCATATGATTATTGGTCCTACCTATGCTGGACATGGCCTGTACAGAATAAAAAAATAAAGAAAAAATTCCAGCTTTATGCAATATTGCTTCCACTTGAAAACTACTCCCTTTTAAGACTCCAGAAGAAATGTTTTTGCCATTCATTCAGACATATGAAAATGCTGAGAAAGAGGAGATCTGGCATGGTTGCATTAACTATGATTTCCTGAGAAAACACCATAGATTGTGAAGATCACATCTGACTGTCTTCTAAACAGAAAAGAAATATGCATTCACAAGAAATCCAGACTGAGGCACAAGCAAGTTACTTCATCATACTTTTGATAGCCCTGGTAAATCTAAACAAAAAGATAGAAAGGCAAATTATATTTTCTGTTTTGCATAACACATCCAAAACATTTCTGCTTAGAAAATTATTAAAATTGAGCTGTGCAAAATGTGTAAAATTAGAGATTGTCAGAGTTTCAAACAAGTTTAATAAGTAAACAGCATCAAAAAACCAAAGGAATTCTGGTTGCCCAATAAAATTCAGGAAAGCATAAACAAAGTTCTCAGCATAATCTGGTCTCCAATGTGGATCAAATTACCTGAGAAGGATGGCAGCAACCAAACCAGCAGCTGGCACAGCAAAAAAATGGTTCTACTGCCCTTGTATTTTTCTGGACCAGGAATCAGCCCTTTCTAGCATGGAAACAGAAAGAAGGGAGTGATAAAAAATGGGCATTATCTTATATTATGTACAAGGGCCACAACAGTGAAATTCTGATAACTGATATAAGAACTGAAAAGCAGAGGTCTTCCCTGAAACAGCAGACCAGTTCCTCAACTTGGATTTGGATTTGCTCACAAAGGAATTTCCTTCCGTTTTCTGCTCTCCAAAATAAACTTATCTCACTTGAAGCACATGCCATATACCAAGGAGAGTAAACTGAGATCCCTGTAAGATAAATAGAAGGCAATCATCCCACTGTGAGTAATGGAGAAACCTATAGTAGACTTCTACTCTTCCAAAAATCCAATGGAGAACGACTTCTCTGACTTCCCACCAACATTAATAGCATCAAAATCCCCCATTTTATTGATAGGAAAAGTGATTAGATGTTGATATCTTCAGTGCAATTTGCCTTCCAGATGAGGAGGAAGCCCTAAAGCTCCTCATACTGCTTACCTTCAAAAAAGTGTTAAAGTGCCTTTAATACCTGAAAATACTCACAGAAAACAGTTTTTATGACATATTGTGGCAGACCAATATAATCTGCTACATTTCACACGAGTAATAATAAAAAATCCAGATGCTGATGTAAGAACATTCTAATTGTCAGGTTTGGTAGACCAAAATGACAGTAGATGTTTTTCCAATCATTGTTTTGATTGACAGAAATGTAGGTCTTTCTGCAGATAAGCATATAGTGCACCTCCTGCACCTGGTTTGGTTCAAAAACCATAGGAAATAACTGTTTAACATCAGAACAGCAGAATTTGACTTCTCATGAGATATTCTAGAAATATTCACACTTTTTATCAAGCTTCAAATACTTTTTTTGGCACACAAACACACAAAAAAATTTCGATCACTCATACTCTTTCTGTAATGTGGACTCTGAATGTGAACAACAGAGTTAACATCTCCTCCTTGCAACTAAAATCCATTCATTATTTTCCAGAGTACATTAGTTCAATTCAGTTAAGGGGTAAGAAAAATGTTAACAGAAAAATAGAGGGAGACAAGGTATGAGTGACCAGAGTATACTGGTCTCCATGTGTTTTTCTAGAGTTGCATGGTAGAAGCAATAAAATTAAGGTGATTAAGTTAAAAATATATAGATGTGATGTCATCTGATGTATAAGCCTTACATTAAAGGAAATTGAAGAGTACTGATGTCACTTCTGGTGTCACAATGTTGGTTTTCTCAATACTAGTTCCTGCAAATACAGCAAGGCATATTAAACAAATTAAAGCAATCAGCGTTCTGAACAGAATTCATCAGGCCAATGCACAGTTATAAAACAACCAGCCAACAAGAAATTATCAACACTCAGTGTACCTTGCAGGTACAGTGTAAAAAGAGCCTATATATGTAAAGACAAAATGTTGTCTCCAAGTCTCTCGAATTTTCTCCTTGGCCAAGACTACCAAGTCAAAGCAGGACAGTTTGTGGCTGTGTTGCCTACACAAGTTGTTTCATGCTAGGTTGTTTTTCATTGAATCAAAATTTTCTTCTTAACTGGTAAATTCTCATGAACAATGATGTGTTTCAGTGCTTTGACTTTACTCATAGCTCACTTATCACAGCAAAGACTGACTGAAGAATTCCAATCAAACACCTGCCTGCTTGCTACACTGAGAGAAAATCTAAAGTTGCAGTTATTTACCCAGCATTTTCGTAGTAAGATTGCAAGATCAGCTGGGAAAGATGATCAGTGTGCAGCAGAGCATGTCCCCTGTCAGCTTAGTGGCATTCCTTCACTTCTCCTGGACTGTAACACACACACATGGGTTGTTTTGACTGCTGCTCTCTTTAGGCTTGCCTAACAAGGTTTGTAGTGCCACCTTTTCTATGCACATTTAATTCTCATTTAATTCTTGTTTTGCAAGTTATTTCTTACAAAAATAAACCAAAACCTATTTTTCTATTATTATTTTAAACTTCTACTATCCCAGAGCCATAAAAGAAGGTCTTATTTAAAGGACTTTTACAGCAACAGCTACTGTATCCAAAGTTTTCTCTCCCATAATATTCTGGGGTCATCTAGCTTCTCTTCTTCTGCTATTGTTGTGTCTTCTGAAATTGTGGTGATTACTGATATTTTTTATGTGCTTTTCAGTATTTTCAACATATTTCAATATATTAAGCTCTTGTTTTTTCACTCTCCTTCTATCTCCCTGCCTCTCTTCACTACCACCTCTCCACCCCACCCCTCCCTTAGTATTTCTTCAGGCAGAAGGTACAATAAATGCAATATATAAA
Source organism: Tychaedon coryphoeus (assembly GCA_013398595.1). Taxonomy (NCBI): domain Eukaryota; kingdom Metazoa; phylum Chordata; class Aves; order Passeriformes; family Muscicapidae; genus Tychaedon; species Tychaedon coryphoeus. Next base: position 1,036,781 of record WBND01000224.1, on the reverse strand, counting down.
TTATATCTTTAGAATCCTCACATGGGCATTCAAAGCACAAACAAATATGGTTTTCTACTCTGCTCAAATAAACTGTTCATAGTAGAAGTAGATAATTTATTTTCCCAAAGAAGTATTGATTTAAGCTGAAAAAAGTTACAAAAGTATTGAAAAAAAAAAAGAGTCCAATCTGGCTAATAGATGTACTCTTTCAACAGCTGAAAGCTTATAAAAGTATGTCTAACTCTTTGTCATCCACAATGTTTTTTGACTTATGAAGCAAAGCAATTTTGAAATAAATGACTAATGATCCTATCTTTCCTGAAAATGTTCTTCTTTCTGCCCTACTATATCCTATTTTTGGACACTTTCAAAATATTTCATTTTAGTAATACACTGAAAGATCTGGTCTTGATGTTTAGTCCAGCATAGTTCCACTTAGACCTGGGCTTTAGACAGATGAAAACTGGAATTGGATTTGCTTCTTATAAGAGCAAGGAAAGAGTTCAGAAAGTCCTGATCTGCACTAAATCCCTATTTTTCCCCTCCTGTAAATAGCAGAGTGCCTTGTATGAAATCCAGGCTCTGGTGATTGGTCATAATTCAGTCATCCAAATTAATTTGAACTGTCCCGCTTTCCATAAATAATTAAATCTGCTTTGGACAGCAAAGAATAAGACTAAAGGAGGATTTTAATCTAGGTCTCCCACATCCTGCCTAACCCCTGAGCTTTTCAGGAATTTTCCTTGAAAAGAAACTACAGACAGATTTTTTTCTTTCTTCAAACATACAAATNAAACATACAAATATTAATATTTAATAAATATTAATATTTAATATTTAATTAATATTAAGTACAAATATTAATTTTGACAGCTTATCAATGGTTTGAGAGAAAGCAGTTGCTCCAAGATTCCTGCCCAGGTTTTCTCAGCAGGGTAACATGGTTCAACATCTAACTGCTCCCACTCCTAGGTGCCATCCCAAGCTGTACTGTGGGACCAGTGGCCACTGGTGGAGTCAGAACCCTCCACTGGTGGCAGCCCCAGTCAGAGAACCCCTCATCTGTGGGGAAGCCTCAGGGATGTAAACAAACATATTGGTTTGGATTTAGCAAGAGTCTTTATTTTACCCAAGAAGCAACCCATTTGAGTCTGGAAGTTTGCTCGTTTTTCCTTTTCACTACTATTTTTTAAACAAATATAGGGTCATTAACTCTTGACATACAATTTTGAAGCAGCAATTGATTCTGAAGCAAACACCAAACCAATTATTTTTAACCTGACAAAATGAAATGTTCGTAATGATTTTTTTCAGGGTTTTTTCTTTGTTTTTTATGAATATTGTTCATCAGATTAAGAATAAATTCTCAAGGTTTTTCCTTTGACTCTTGTCTACTTAGTCACAAATCCAGCAGAGTACCAGCATATGGGTAAATACAATAGCTGTTATATTTTATTGTCAAAAAGTATTATGCAAGACTGCTGATGATATGAAGAGTCTAGCTATTTGAAAGAATATATGTGGCTACTTCATTTTCCTGTTGAAAGAAAAACATCTCAAATGTGGCAAGGCTATAGTTTTAAAATTTCCTTAAATTTAGCCCATTTTCCACTGTTCTGTGCAGGACCTGACATTGACAGTCTAGCATTATTCCACTAAACCACCTCCCAGGGATCCTGAAGTGTCTTCTGTGATAAGCTCTGAGGAGTGCTAGGAGGTTTTTATTTTATTTCACATAAGCAATTTTTTTGCTGAACTAGGTGTTTTTGAAGAACTCTGATTTCATGGGCACAATCATGCACCTGCAATAATTGTTATGTACCAATTAAATTTACACATTTTCAATGCTCAGTTACACATACAAATGCTGACATTTGCCCTAACAATTAGATTGTGGAGACAAAACAGTAATCACAGAGCAGCACACTGGCTCATGCTCACTTAAGCAATTGAAACCACAGCATCTTTAAAATGCCTTATTCCCAGCTAGAACCTCTCATTCCAACAAGCACAGGGAGGCAATTTGCCCTCCTTTTAGACTGCAAGAATTAATACTTCCTAAGTGTCTGAATTGTTTCACCTCATTGTTGTGTAAGTTCAGTTATTGTATGAGGTGTACAACTTTTTTGACCTGCATTTAAGTTACAGATGTGGAACCAAGTAAAAAAGGGCCCACTTGGGATTAATCTCAATTGGCCTTGCTTCTTAAAATGCTTATTCACTGAATGATTACTTGTTCAGTGAAAATCCCTTCAGAAGCTGTAACTCCAGTTCTGCTACCTCCATTCTCTGAACACCTCAACCATCCAATCTGACAGTGCCATTTTCAACATTCACTAATCAGTAACAGGTACAATTTCTGGTGAAAACAGAGCTGAAACAACAAATTCATATGTATATTTACAGAAAGAGTCTCTAGTCACACTTGATACAAAGTGTATTAATTCATAAATGTGAACCATAATTATATTAGGCACCCAGTAGAATTGAGTTTAATGTGATTTAATTTAATTATTTTAAAGTTTTAGGCCAAAGATTTTCTGGAAAGGGTTGTCTAATCCAGCAATTAGATCAGCTGTTTCACTCATTTTACTTTCATTAAAATGCGCATTTATTATCTAAGAAATCAGACTACAGTACTAAAAATACATTTGACTTTTATCTGTGCTTTTATAAATTTGTGGTTTAATTGCACTTATGACAGATAATTGCATATTTTCTAAATATTTTGTAGTTATGCTACCAAAAAAAAAAAAAAAAGACATCTCATGGTTCTCATTTTCCTTTGCTCAAAAAATACATGCACCACTCAATTTCTTGAAAGAAAGAGTCCAAGACCAAAATTCAATCTGTGGCTAAAGAATGAGAACAGGGAAGAATTTCCCCATAGTACCATGGAAGGAAGCTCATTCACAAAGCAGCAGGTGCACGTTGTTCTGTGCATTCCCTCCTACCACATTTCAAATACCTGGCAGCCTTCCAGTGGACATGGTGAGTGCTTTGGATGACTACATGCTGAAGAACTTTATCTATTGCATTGATCAGTCATTTTTTTCTAGACACTTTGGCCTGTGCTAGACCTATGCATAGCTGCAAGT